>UXGD01001404.1:0-35404 GCA_900474315.1 Torymus auratus
CTTCGGCTCGGGTGTCAATTTACACGAGCTGTGGACTGTCCAAGTTTTTTCCTCCCTAGGTGCGTAATATACTATTCTTCTATATTGTCTGTCACTTTGCAAGTGTTTATAATACGAAAATGAACAAAGAAGAATATAAAAGTAGACAGAAAAATCTGAGCTTTATTTCGTTAAAAAATGTTAATTCTTTGTGAAATCGAAAACATTCAAAGGTATCGTAAAAATGGTTAAAAATTTTCCCTCTTTTTAAACGATTTAATGGGACGCATTATTAACCACTTTCCTACGCTGTTTTTGATTACTTGCAATTTAACGAAGAATTAATATTTTATAAAGCAATAAAGCTAAAATTTTAGCTTTGTCTATCTACTTTTATAATATTTTTTTTCTCGTTTTCATATTATAAATATTTGTAAAGTGACAATCGATAGAAAAGTCATGATTTTTTAACGAAATTGAATATATTTTGATATTAAATTGCCCATATCCAGATGGCAGGCCTATTTGATGGAATTGTGGTCACTGGGCTTCATTTTTAGATACCAGAAATCGAAATTCAAATCCCCGTTGTAATTGTTTTCTAGTAGAAAGTATGCACTCTCCTTGCGAGTACAACTGTAAATAAAGGTAAATAAATAATGTAAAAAAGCTTTTAGAAGAACGTATGAAAATGGAAATACCTATAACAATATGTAGCCGTTCAAAGAGATATTATGATCTTCAAAAATATTAAAATAAATCTATATGAACGAATTAAACTGCAAAAATCTGTAAATATTAGTATAACTGTTAATAGCTATTTTTATGACCTAATCTTCACATTTTATAATTTATACACTTTTATATATTTATTACACTTATCTCATACTCTTTTACAGTTATCAACAATTACTTTAATTTATTTTGTCTATTAGAGTTTCGGAGTATAATTTCTAAATTCATTTATCTTTATGGTTGTTTAGTTTTTGGAATGATTAGCGAAATTGTACAATATTGTATATACATATATTACTTTGTACAATAAAAATCTGACAAGGCTTAACTATTAAATTAATATTTCTACAAACGCATATACTTTATGTTTTATATAACATTAATAAACCTATTTTTTAAATACAAACATTATCATTCTTTTCTTTTCATTTAAAAATTACTTATATATTCAGTTTTTCAAAAAATTTTAGAAAAAAATTCAAAGTTAATAATTTTGGTTTATATATTATTATTCACAACGCCTATTGCCTATATATTATTGTTCACAACGATCGTGTATTTAGCTCCATCTAACATTAATCAGATAAACTCAAGAATTGGCATGTAGAAGATTGACTGAAGATAATTTAGATTTCTACCTTAACGGTTCGTATTATGGCCGCATGTGTTTGTCAAGGCCAGTCTGCTCATTGGATCTGGCCGAACGTTACTAATAGATAATGGCTTTTAGAAATTCTAGAATCGTACAACACGCAGTTTTACTTCCTTTCTCTAGTATGTGATCACGGACTCAAGCACCGGTTACATTGCTGCTATAATAACAGGTATGTTTTCTTTGATTGCTTAATGGATCAGCCGATTTTTTACCACAGTACTAGTGTTAAGTATAATAATTTTTATTGATAAAACATTATGATATATTATTTTCTAGCGTTTTCTTTACAATTGTCGTGCCGGTCAGTAGTAGATTGAAGTGATGTCGTCGAAAGTTGATTTAATCACGCTCAGTGATGGGCATAAAGTACCTGTCCTAGGGTTAGGAACATGGCAGGGAGGCGTAAGTAATCATAATTAAGCGGGAAAATTCAAATATTATTTATAGATTTTTATAATAATTATCGAACAAATTATTTTTTTTTATTGTTCGATTAATACTATATACTGTTTCGTTTATTTTTCTTTAATTAAAAATGGTTGTATATGCAATTAAGTATACATTATCAAAAACTATATATTTATACATTGTGTGTGCGTGCGTGTGTGTGCATATGTGTATTTTATTAATTGTAAAAAATTGAATGGTCACGATTAAATTAATTATTTATGCAATTACAATGTGAAAATTTAACACAATAGGATGACATAATTTAATTGTTTGTTAAACCACTGAACCTCGTATTTTTTTCTAAATAAAAGCCTCAGTTTTGGTAGTTATTCCTTGCGCCTTGTAAGAAAGATTATAATATGTATAATAAGTTATGATCTATTTTTCATACAAAATTTTAAATTCATAGGCTTTCTGTGGCGACACAATTCTTTATTTTGATGACAAGAGGTCAGTTTTCATCTTATAATAGCTAGCTAACTTAAACGCTCATTAAATATCCCTAGAAAATTAATTAATTTTTCTTTTGTTGAAAAAGTACGAGGTTCCGTAGTTTTATAGAAATTTCCGCTGAGCCGTTCAATGAATCATGTCGATATATACATAGAGAAGGTTGATGAACTCGAAGCTTTTCAATGAATTAAATGTTAGAAAAGGGGATATCAGAGCCCACAAAGAATTACGCAGTTACCGACAGTTTAATATTTTACATTTTTTTTTCTATATTTTATTTTTACTAATTTTTTAGTTATTCACTGTTATAACTGCAATAATTTACAAAAATCTTGAAAATGAATTAAAATAATGAGAAATACGGTGTAGGAAACTGTAATCTTAGCATTTAAATTTTCGAAATTATCGAAAAGAATACGTTTATTTGTTTTCTTCAACTATCTCAGTATGTAAAAAAACATAAGGTTATTATGGAATAAAAGTGAAATCGTTAATAAAGTACACTTCATCTATACATTGACAATTGATTGAGACCAAAATATAAATCTAACAATACTTTAAGCTTCAATTTAATATTACGTAGCAATCGTTCTTATAAGATAATATAAGAAGATAACATAATAAAAAAATGATATATAATACGATATGAGATGATTAAGTAAACTAATTTTCATTCTTGTATATTATTAAGGATTAATTTAACATTTTAGGATGTTCCAGAAACGGTATACAATGCAGTCAAAATTGCTATCGACGCTGGTTACCGTCACTTTGATTGCGCTTCGGTTTATGGTAATGAAGCTGATATTGGTAAAGCTCTAAAAGAAAAAATTGATAACGGTGTTGTCAAACGAGAAGATCTTTATGTTGTCACAAAGGTAATTATGTTCGCACAACTAATATCCTTCTTTGTAATATATATCACGCAAAAAAAATTGTAAGAAATTGAATAATTTTTTTAGCTATGGAACGATGAGCATCGACAAAAATTAGTGGTTCCTGCATGTAAGAGATCATTAAAAAAATTGGGATTAAATTACATCGATTTATATCTTGTTCATTGGCCATTTTCTTACCCTGTAAGTTGCATTAATATATTTTTTTTTTTTATTAACGAGGTTTTCGAAATATAAAAAAATTATCATACACAATTTAGCTTTTGTTGATTACACAAAATTTTCGCAATGCATATTATACTGGTATATAGAAACACATATTTAATTGTATGGCGTGGTCTGTTTCTTGGAAAATAATTCAAATTAGGCTCTATTAAATAAGTCAATGAGTTCTTAATATTTTAATATCGCAATAATTCAAAATCATTTCATTCAATCAAAAATAATAAAAAGACGATAAAAAATAATAAATAGAAAATAAAGAAGTATAAAATTGTTGTTCTTTTCGTAAAATAGGAAGTGTTTAAGAAGATTTGAAAAAATAAGGAAGTTATTATTAGCAGAAATTCTAATTCATCTGCGCACACACAATATCATTTTATCAATATTTTTTTATGAAGATCCAGATATTTAGATATCACCTTGTATCCAATCAATCATTGCTGTAGAGAATTTTACAAACTTTATCTTGGTTCAGAATTTACTTTTACTTATCAAATCAAAAATAGAAAAGTAGCATGATATATAAACTTATGTTGAAAATTTAATCCCAAAATCGATTGTACTTTTTTCGTTACATGATAAGAGTACTCAAACCAATATAAATTATTCAAAAAACTTATAAGTTTTTAATTAAATGAAAGATTAACTTTCTTTTCTGCGATTTAAAAAAATACATTTTGTAGCACTCGAATAGAAATATCAGAAACGTTGTTTTAAATAAAAAAAGAAATGAAAAAATGTTTATAATTTTTAATGAAAAGATGTTGATTTTAGTCGATAGTGTACATAGTTTCAATTTAGAGTGCATTGTATTCTTATAATATGGCTGAAGTATATTAGTAGTTAAATTACTAGACTACCATTGAGCCTTGTTATGCAGTCAAGCCGGCATAGAGTCAACACCCCCGGCCAATCAATTTCCCTTTAAACTAATCAATTTTTTTCGTCGCGTGGCAGGATGAAGTCGACTACCTCGAGACGTGGCGCGGCATGGAGGAGTGCGTTAAACTCGGCCTGGCGCGCAGCATCGGCGTGAGCAATTTCAATTCCCAGCAGTTAACGAGGCTGCTGGAACACGCCAGTATAAAGCCAGTTATGAACCAGATAGAGGTCCATATAAACCTCAACCAGAGGAAGTTGCGGGAGTTTTGCGCGAGCAAGTCGATCGCGATCACGGCCTACAGCCCGTTCGGCGCGCCGGGACGTTGCACCGGTTTTCAGCCGCCGGGTCCCGACATCGACCTCAGCTCCCCTGTAATCGCCGAGATTGCCAAAAAGTACGGCAAGACCAATGCCCAGGTCGCGCTGCGCTACCTGGTGAGTGTGTCCGTTTCTCCGTTCGCGAAATGTGTTTTTCTTTCTATGAATCGTCTCGAATGAGTGACAAAGGATATTGTCATGTACGTTTTATCAGTCGGCTCCCACGGTAGATGCAAGCTCGCAGCTTGCAACTCCGTCGGAGGTAGCTGTACTGACAGTCCAGTGTCGACCGACTCACGTGACGTTACCGTACGTAACAATATTTGAACAAACTCTCATAAGTGCTATTTGTTTGAGAAAATAACACTTGTGGTCTCGAAAAGCTTTTGAAAATGTATATTAATATGTATTTATATTTTAACTTTTTCAATTATTACGTCAATTTTAACATATGCAAAAGATTAATATGATGTTTATAGAAATAGCACAAAAATCACATTTGTACTAAACGAATCTTTCGTTATTTCCATTTTTTATTCAGCATTTTACTTCCATTTTTTTAAATATCATCAATGTAAATTGAATACATTTTTCATACATTCAAATAAAATAGTATTTACCTTTGTTGTTTCATCATTCTAGATTGATCTTGGAACAATACCAATTCCCAAATCAAGTTCGGCAGAACGTCTCAAACAGAACATTGATGTGTTTGATTTTAAATTAACACCGGAAGAAATAGCAACAATTGACAAGCTTGATCGTGGTTACAGAACTTGTTCTGGTATTGAGTACGTATAAATGTTTATTACTTTTTTACATAACTGTTTATGTTTTATTACTAATCACTATTATTTATCGTTATTTCAGATACAAACATTGTAAAGAATATCCCTTTATCATTGAATTTTAATTAAAAAAAATAAATAAATAAACACAATAATATATATAGAATACAGATTCTATATATTCTTATTTTTTTATGTAGTTTCTATTTATAGATGACTAAAATCACAATTATTTTATTTTAAATTTTGTAGTTATTATTAAAAAATAACTAGAACTTACCTTTATATTAAATGGACAAAAGATAAAAAATGTTACGACGTACAAGTGTTTACTGTAAACAGTGAGAAAACGACAATAAATAAAAAAAGTTTTTAAAAAAAGTTTTACTGCTAATGTCATCTCCGCGTTACGGATATACACAAATTTATAACTTCCTACAAATATAATTTCACATAATTTTATGCCCTGAAAGCACATGTAATGCAAAGCATAGTAAACAAAGGTTCCTGATAAGAAGTCATTGTAGTTATATTTTCAACGTTGATTACATAAAGATCTTGGCGTCACCAACACCCTGCCAGTGAGCCTCGGCAGTGCATCTAATTAGCCAAAGCGTCCGTCGTGCTTTCAATATGACCGTCCCCACTGTCACCTTTAACGATGGAAACAAAATGCCTATGATCGGGCTTGGAACTTACTTGGTAAATCAAAAAAAGTTAATATTATCCTATAAAATATAGTTAAGATTTTGTCAAGTCAAAGTTTGCAACCTCTAGTGCGAGCTTCGCCATCTTACTTCTATTCAAGTGTAGAAATTGAATGCATGCCAAATGTTAATACGCTTCTAGTTGCGTTTACATTGTATTTAAATTGACATTGACTTTTCAGTCAAAACCTGGAGAAGTAGAAGAAGCTGTAAAATATGCCATTGAAGTTGGATATCGGCATATCGACACCGCATATTTCTATGAAAATGAGAAAGAAATTGGCAAAGCTATACGTGCAAAGATAGACGATGGAACCGTAAAAAGAGAGGACATTTTTCTTACAACAAAGGTGAGAAATTTGCTCTTGCTTTACTTTGAAAATATTTGAATTTATATGAAATTTTTGGGTTTTGCAGTTATGGAATACTAGTCATAAAGAAAATGAAGTTGTGCCAGCCTGTAAAAAGTCTTTGGAAAATCTAGGTGTAGACTACGTTGATCTATACTTAATTCATTGGCCACTTGCTTTTAAAGTAAATAATATCTTATTTTGTTTTACAAAAATGTGCTATGATTTTAATGAAACATTTTCATTTTAGTCTGGAGATGAACTTACACCCAAAGATGCCAACGGAAAAATAGAATTTAGTGATACTGACTATCTCGAAACATGGAAGGGTATGGAAGAGTGTAAACGTCAAGGTCTTGCACGTAGTATTGGCGTTAGTAATTTTAATTCAGAACAAATAACCAGACTGTTGGCGTCAGCAAAGATTAAGCCAGTTAATAATCAGGTATGTTTTTGTGATTTAGTCGTTGTTCGTCCTTTTTCTAAACAGTCCAATTACTTTTCCTGGTGATATCTATTTCCTCTGTCAAAAAATTATGGTAACATGCTAAATGAAAATGTAAATTAGAGATATGTACATATGTCTTGATATATTTGTCTATGTGATTCCCAATAATGATTTTGTAATCCATTGTTAAAATAGACCAAATTGACAATTTCAATTTGGAATGTTGAAACAGCAAATATCATCAATACTATTACGTTTATAAAATAGATGAGAAATTATAGTTTAATGTTGTAGGTTGAAGTGACATTAAATTTAAACCAAAAGCCTTTAATAGAATTTTGTAAGAAAAATGAGATTACGGTTACGGGATTTTCACCACTCGGCAGACCCGGAAACCGCTATGGCATTCAAAATTTATGGGATGAACCAACGATTCAAGAGCTTGTACAAAAATATAAAAAAACTCCAGCAAATATCGCATGCAGATTTATTGTACGTATTTTTCGCATAAAATCAAAAGTTTTTGTTTAAAAGCTTTTTAAAAATTAAATCATTTCTTATAGCTTCAACTGGGCGTGACGCCAATTCCAAAATCAGTAACAAAAGCTAGAATCAAGGAGAATTTCGACATTTTCGATTTTAGTTTGACGCCCGAAGAGGTTAGCGCGATCGAAAAGTTAGGAACTGGCGCAAGAGTTGCACCGTTCACTGAGTAAGTGTACCTTACTTTCCTTTTAAAAAAAGAAATTATGGACGCTATTAATATTAAATTTTATATTTTTTTCAGCGCTAAAGGAGCCAAGAACTATCCGTTTAACATACCTTTTTAGTTAGCACTGTAAATATATATGTATGATCTAGAAAGAAATAATTTTCATATGAGTATTAAGTAGTTATTACTTTTTATTCAAGGAATGAAGAATTACTGAATTTCAAAAGTTATAACTACTTAATGCATAGTTACAGTGTATTAGACATGTTATTAATACAGTTTTATTTTCTAATCAAGCATAAAATATACTTAAATTTTGTAACTGTCATAGACTTATAAATTTATACCTTCATACGTATTTTACGTTCAATTTACGAACATTGTGAAATTAATGTGTAATTCATTATTACTGGTTTTTTATACTACAATCATATTTCTGTAATTAGTAAAAAAAACAATTATAATATATTATTTGTAGACATGTATCATTTTTTTAATTCAACCAGTAAGAGTAACGATTATGTAAAGACATCCATTTATATTTTCAAATTTGCCAACCGCTTCCGGTTTATGTCTTATCTTGGTATCTAAGAAGACTTCTGGATAATTATCTTTTATCAAAAAGAGAGAAAATGATAAAGCAGATCATTTTTAACAAATAATTAAAGAACTAGAAATAATAGTCAATATTTTTGCAATAAAATATTATCAAGTCATGTCACCTGATATAGTATAAGCAAATCCTTTTACTGTCAGATAAGATATATATTATCTTAACCATTTTTATATAGATACTATAAGTAGAGGTAACAATGAGGAATCTATTACTTCCTATATCAGTTAGCTAAGTGCTTTTGAACAGTAAACATGGCTGTACCGACTGTAACCTTCAGCGATGGACATAAAATGCCCATGATCGGGCTTGGAACATTCTTGGTAAAAGAGATTTCAATTGTTAATAACTAACTTCATTAAAAGTATTTTAAACAACTTATTTTTCTAATCTTTTCATGTATCATACAAATTCTAACCTCTTTCAAGCATAGGTATTATCAGTCATTTCTTTCCGGTAGTAGAGTAGCGCAAAACATGTGAATTTTTAATATTTTACTCGTATTATAAAGTGAATAGTTATAGGTTTACTTTTGCTGAAACTAATGTAAATTCACCGGGGATGGATATGAATTTTCATAATTTCTTTATTTTCTTCAATTGTAGAAAATCATTGAAATTGTATAATTAGGTATATATTTAGAAAAATAATATTTTCACTTTGTATTCAAAGGTATGCACATGTCTACCGATTATGTTCGCTTCATAACATATACGCGAAAGTAAAATAAATATGGTTATTGATAGGAACAAAAGTATAACAATAAAAATAGGGATACCTATAAGTACTTAGATGTATTCAAATTTAACAGGTGTAACAGGTGGGTTTTTAACCTAAAAGATTGGTGATATAGATATTCACAATTTAATTTTTTTTCTTGTATTATAGGAAATCATTACAATTACATAATTATAATTCATGAAAATTATATTTTTATTTCCATATTTTGTTCAAATGTTTAGAATCATTTGAAAATCAGAATTTATGTGATATTCGTCATTGCAGTATCTCTTTAAATTTTTTCTAGTGAAAAGTCGGACAGTGGTACAAAATAGTGAATATATACTATTTTTTAGTAAAATTAATGAAATTAGATTTTTGCTAAGAATATATTCACTATGTATATTCACAATTCTGTAATAATGCACGACTTTACACAGAAAAAATTTCCAGAATATAGAATAGCGTAAAATAGCTATACTATGGAAATATTAACAATATCATTATATAATTTCATTTTTGAATTTCATTTAAACGTATATACATTTTTACCAGTTAAATTTCCTTTATAATGTATAAGTAGAAATAAAATTAATAAAATTATCAAGAACCAAAATATTTACGTGACATTAGGGATAACGAGTAACACATATTCAAATTAAACTGACACAATAGATGGATTTTTAAACTTTGAGGTTTATGATACAATTATTTATAATATTTTCATTATTTGCCCCAATCGTATAAAAAATCATTAAAATTACATAAGTATAAAGGCAAAAAAAATATCTTTATTTCTTCGCCGATTAAATTTAGGATAATTTGGAAATGAAAATTATTTAAAATCAATTTCTGTCAGTAGTAAAATAATGTGTAATAGGTGGATTTTTAACAATTAAAAATTATAATACAAATTTACAAAGTTACTTTGACCTACGAGTAAAATAAATATTTATGCTACCGGTGTGAAGAAGACCGATTGAGATTCTAGGTGTATATGCAAACTCAAGTACATTCAAATTTAAACATTTCAGAACCTAATTTAAACTAATTTCAGAATAATAATTTAGAAAATAGATTAGCTTATGTCGATTTTTACGTTTTGTTACAAAATGCATACCTAATGCAAAATAGATAATTTTTTAAATTTATATTTTATTAATAATTTAACTACAATTCTTATTATAGTCTCAACCCGGTGAAGTTACGGAAGCGGTAAAATATGCGATAGAAATTGGTTATCGCCATATTGATACTGCAGCTTTCTACGGAAATGAGAAGGAAGTTGGAATTGCTATTCAAGAAAAGATTAAAGATGGAACCGTGAAAAGAGAAGAGATTTTCGTAACTACCAAGGTAAACAAATGAATTTATAAAATAAAGTTACTAGGATAACGTTAATTCTATCACTTATCCCTTTAAAAATTCCGATTAATTTTTAGTTATGGAGTAATACACATGAGACTGAAAATGTCGTCCCAACATGCAAAAAATCTCTGGAAAATCTTGGCTTGGAATATATTGATCTTTATCTCATGCACTGGCCATTCGCATTTAAGGTAATAACTAAAGCATTTATATTACGAAAGGCAAGGCTTAAAGAATAATTAAAATATTTTCTTTGCAGGAAGGGGATGAGTTAATGCCACGAGATGCTTCCGGAAAATTGCTTCTTGCCGATACTGATTATCTAGACACATGGAAAGGAATAGAGGAATGTAAGAATCAAGGTCTCGTGCGTAGTATTGGCGTCAGTAATTTTAATTCCGAGCAAATCACAAGATTACTTGGTGCTGCAAAAATCAAACCAGTCAACAATCAGGTAAAGTCTATAATGAGGTTAATTTAAATAAAAAGAAAACATTTTTTCTATATCAATTTAAATTGCTATTTTACTATCTTAATTCTTTTTATTGCGTTGAGAATAAAAAAAGTCACGTAGAACTTACGTCATTTATAAGTAGTAGATACTTCATTGTAGATCATTATGAAGTCGTTACGAAAAATATTTATTTAATAAAGTATTTTTATTTATAGGTGGAAGTATCCATAAACTTGTCTCAAAGACCATTGATCGAATTTTGCAAAAAGCATGATATTGTGGTTACCGGTTATTCACCTCTTGGAAGACCTGGAAATAAATTAGGTATAAAAAATTCATGGGACAACGAAAATATCATCCTTCTTTCTAAAAAATATGGAAAAACTCCTGCTCAAATTGCACTTAGATTTGTGGTATGTTTTGTAATGAATTCTTAAATACAGTTCTCAATTTATATTATTGCAAGAAAAAATAACGGACTTGTGACTTTCAGCTTCAACTGGATGCAACCCCGATTCCGAAATCTGTGACAAAGTCACGTATAAAGGAGAACTTTGAAATATTTGATTTTCGTCTAACTGATGAAGATATGAAATCCATTCAATCTATTGGAACTGGCGATCGCGTAGCAGTAATGGAAGAGTAAGTGTTTTAAACAATCACGTCATAATTAACTTACAATTGTTTAAAGATAAGTAATTATATATTTTTTCATTTTATTCCAGGGCTGCTGAAGCTAAATATTATCCATTTAGCATTCCATTTTAAAAGTTTATATTAAATTATTTTTTAATTACGATTTATTTTTAAAATTGGCGTTATTTATATGTACATAAATGCTATTATAAATTGAATTGAAAGAGATTAAATTGTGATATACAAGTAATCCAACGAATAAAATTTATTAATCAAGTTGCCTATTACATAAATTAAGATAAAATCGCATGTTCTTTTAAAATGTAATTATTTAAAAATTAAATGTAATTGTTTCTTACATAAGTTACAAAATTGGAAGAACACTTTCACAAATTACAATATAGTGCTGTGCATCGTTATCAAAATATAACTGATTCATTAGAAGCTTTAACCTTGGATCTACCAAACAAATCCTCTTTCAGTCCGAAGCAATAAAATATGACAATTTCTCCTACTCGTATTATCCCTCTTCCCCTTCACCAGACCTTTCGGCTCTTTGAAATTTCCGCTCTTACGTCGCAGCCTCGCATCTACCGAGCGCAATCAGCGCAACGCTGAAAAATTTGGACCATAAGTATAAATTGCTGTTAGCGCAGCTCCGCGTGATGACTCAACCAATAAAGCTTCGTTCGCGCATGCGGCGCATATACACAACAACAAACTACACGAACCCTAAATGCGAATCCTCCCCCTCTCTTTCGCCTTGCGCTAGACGAGTAGTGGAATATTTCCTCGCCCCAACACCCGGTACTTTCCATTATTTAATCCCATTAAGAAGGATCCCGCATATGTCGGCCTCGTGTACTGCAAAGCTGTGGTGTGGCGATCAGCCATAATCACGTATAGTTCTTCTGCGAGTGCTGACTCCCTTCCGTTCCCAAGGAGAACCAAATCTGACTGCATCGTACCCGATTGCTGTCGTCGATTTTGCGGATTCTCGCCCGCGGTGGTTGTTGCTTATTGTACCAATTGCAAGATGCTATGGTCTTTTCCATTTTTTCGGTTTCAAGATAATTGTTCGTTTATAAAATGATTTACTTACAAGGGTGTTGCACATTACATTTCACGTGGATGTACAAGGTGTCGGTGTAGATTGGTTCGTTCTAATTTCTATATCAGTAATTATTGAGTGTAAATTAAAGAAAATTCAATTTCAATGTTAAAGATTGATAATTATTTATGTTTTTTAAAACTAATACCGCAAATACATACAGAAACATTTACAAAAAATATTATTTTATCTCGTACCAATTTGATTTTTTTTTCTCTAAAGTTTAACTTTAATATCAAACAAAATTTTCATTTAAAATTTAGTCGGTATAATTTTGATCAACAAATTTTTAAGAATAAAATAGCTTCGTAAAATCTAGTTCTATTACTAGTTAGTATCTCTTAGTTTTATTATTTTTTAAATTATTGATTGTTCTATATTTGCTAATCTCTTTTGTATAAAGTATAATATGTACTATCCCCATTTTCGTGGATGTAACTAGTGAGAAACAAAAAATCTTACAACTTTGATAACAGACGATTATTCTCTATATTTGTAGATATACGTTTTGATATTTCTCCATTTAAAGAATCGTGTAGTATCTTACTAATGCAAACTTGTTATAAAAATTAAGTAGGTTATAATGTTAAGAAATGTAAGGCTTTTAGTTATATCAAGGCAATTCAATTTACTCATGAAATAATAACTCGATTAATTTGTTCTCGGTAATACAAGTATGTTAGAAATGTAAATTAACAAGTTGTACACAAATTGCTACAAATCGGCTCTAGTAGAATTAAATAGTTACCAACCACCATTCGTTCACTGTGTTAAAATTTAAAGAGATTATCTTGATTTGTTTTTCGAGAAGAAAATTATTTTAGACGAAAATACGTTTTCTTTGTCATACGATACTTCATAGACGGTAAAAATACATCAATCATTCAGAAAATTTAGCACAGATATAGATTTTTTATATCTTTGAACCCAGTTCATTATCCAAAAAAATCCGATCGTCACGACCAAAGAGTTAAAGGTTACAAAATTTTGTTAAATATTTTCGAATAGCATTTTCGAAGAGAATATTTGATTTATCGACTCAAAATTATAACCACTTATTACACTTATTGAGGACAATGTTGTGTTAAAATTATTACAGAAAAAAAGAAGAGTTTTATTGTATACATACACCCCCCTCCCCCCCTCCTTCGCTCTCACACAAACTCGATAAAAATAGTGTATTTCTATTTTACAGAGAATATAATATTCATAGAGAAAATCTGGTGTGATACAATTCATTATGGTCATAAAAATTTCAAAAATGTAATCAATAAATTAGTTTAGGCAAGCTATTTCTTAATTTTATGAAAATTGTTTTAGAAAAACTTAATATTTTCTGTAATATTGGATATTTTGGGGGGACTCTATAAGTAATTATTAGGAAACTAATTGAAAAATTAAATAGTTTATTTATTTGGAATTATTTTGATTATTGTCATTTTTGTAACATTTTTATTATCTTTGTATTACGTATACCCATTAATTCAATACACAAACAATAATACACACTTGTAATTTTACCAAACTCAAAAAGAGTAAACCCAAATTTTTAAATATTTTTTACTTGAAGGATTAACCAGACCTTTCAATATAGGATTACATAATTTTTCTTGCGTCTCGTGGCGTAATAAAAAGTAAATGACATGCGCTCAAGATAACCCGTCAACGACTTGCTCCTTATCAGTTATTCAATCGACTAAAAGACGCTCCACAGATGCACGAGCGTTTTTCGATACGTTCGTTATTCATTTCTCTGCTACAGACAAAGATTTTCTTTATTAAAAAAAGGTATGGCATACCGGCTCCGTGATGACGGTACGCGAGCGAAACCGACTGATATACTGGAAAAATTAGTACCGCGAAAAAATAATAATACTGAGTCAGTTTCAGGAAGGAGCATTGGTTTGATGAAACTATTACATTTTTTCGTTTCTATTGTTGGAGAGAGATGGAGAAAAGGAAACGATCGTATAACACATACTAGTATGAGCTTCATACCCTCCTTCTCTTCGACCATATGCGGGACGCGTCTCAACCGACCGAGTACTTTTCCATGGGTTTCGCTCCCCCAAACTTCTCGCCCTATATCTCCGTCGTTTCTGTTGTACGTATTAGTGAACTGAGAAGGAGCAGAACGTCGCATGGCTTATATTGTTCTCACCAGTGGTGGAACAGGCACCAGTGAATGAATATTTTTTAATAAAAATCGTTGACAATATATATTTTCAAGGTTTCTGGCATCATGAACCACCTTCCCCCAATTTCAAACTTTGAAAAACATCATTTTTTGACGGTTTAATATTATGAAAACATTTTATTTAAACGATTAAACATATCACGTGACCCGTTCATTGACTGGACTTAAATGTTCATTTACTGGTACAGTCACCCTATATACCTGCAATGTGTCAAAACACAGTATTAACGACAATTCAGTTTTATGACTTAAAATAGCATATCTTTTAATGTATTTTATAAAAAAAAATTTTAATTGTATAATGTATTTTAGAGTTGAATTCATGACTTTATTTTTTAATGATTCGTCTCCAATTCTAAAACATTAATTTACACTGTATAATTTAAATTGTATAATGTATTTTAGAGTTCAATTCATGACTTTATTTTTTAATGATTCGTCTCAAATTCTAAAGCATTAATTTATACTGTAAACACCTATATTTAGCGGCATTTTTTTTACTTTGTCATGTATATAAATAAACATACAGTTAAAAAAATTAGAAAAAAACATGTTGGTTCGCACGATTTAAATTACGCATCGTCATTTTATGATATTGAACAAATCTTAAGAAGAAATCTGTTATGAAATTTAAAATAATTATTTTATATTTAATCAAAGAATTTATAATTCATTCAATAATTAGCAAAAGCTGAATAATATAAATAAATGTGTTACTTTATATATCTAAACGAGTGAATAAATTATATAAACTAGAAAATTTTCGGAAAGAAAATACAGATGGTTCTTAATACTTTAAACAAGATGTGTATTATCAATTGCCATGTCATAAAATCTAAAATATTTTGAATGATTGATCTTGTGTTATTTTTACGGAAAGTTACTGTAATTCATGACTCACATAATAACTCGCAGCAAAACTTTCTGCGAATTTCTGTAGTAACAATACAGAGCGGCATGTTTTAATGGGCAACGGAATGAGATGAAACGAGGAAGTAAGCGCTGAGAGTGAATGGAGAATTTTCAAAACGGAGCTAAGTCTGCTCGAGCTCCGTTTATCACGTTCTTTCTTGCTATGAGCTGAGAGCACCGGCCGGCGAATAGCGCAGTCGCGCGTGTTCTCGAGTCTTGGTGGGGGTCCCCAAAGCTATAAAAGTGGCCGGCCAGGCATGCACTGCGTACATTTCACCTTGTGTTGCTGCATCGCATAGCAGCGTGCGACTCGCATCTGTGTGTTTGTGTGTTTGATAATATTAGATTCTTTTCTACGCAAGTCAAGATCCAACGAGGCACTTTTCTTACGCAAACTAATCTGTAATTTGTAATAGCAGAAGTACAGCTTTGAGGCTTTTCGAGAACTTTCCCAACATGGCTTTGAACGTACCGAAAATCAAGTTCAACAATGGCAACGAGATCCCGGCGTTTGGACTAGGAACGTGGAAGGTGAGTCTGTTCGTGTGTGCACATACCAGTTAGTGGAGTCTGATTGTATTCTATTCTGGGTTTGATTTTTGGGAGAGTACTGTAATATTTTATAATTCCGGCTGAAATATTTCAATATCAAGGTAAAAAGAATATTATAACTATATTACAACTCAACAAAATAAATTATTATTTTGTCATTGATGCCACGATTTTTATCTTCAGTTTCGAGTTTAGTTCTTTCCCTGGCTTATTTTTGTTATCTGGTTTTGTGCTCATATATCTGCCGTACTCCAATATTTTTCAATGTCATCTTAAATTTGATAAAGATTAATGTTTGTTATAAATGGAGATGATAAAATATAGTATTTCAAATGTTTAAATAACCGTATACATAAATGTCTATTATTGAGCTGTATTATTATTGAAAAACATAATCTATATTGCTATAAAAATATTATTATTGCTCTGAAAAAAATATTTTAATACAATGTTTATACTTATCCTAAAATTATAATTATCATTAATTGTAAAATTAATGTAACCAATAATCTAATTTTTACTATCATATCATAGGTATTGGTTTATTAATAGTTTATATTGTTTAAAAAAAATGTTGTAAAGAAGTTTCTGAAAAGTTTTCTAAACGAACGCAATAAGAAATGTGAGAAAAATTAAGACTTTGTTCGATTGTGTTATATTCATATCTTATCGCTATAGTATAAATCTTAACGATTCAGCAGGCAACATCCAGTAATATCCGTAACTTGGTCAAAAATAAAAAATTTTAACCAGAATGAGATTCAACTCGCTGCTATGGAGATAACATAATAATTACGCCAATTATATCATGCTTGCGAAATGCAGTTACGCTAACTTTGACGTACTATATACAAATGTTACGTATTCAGTAGTGTTAAAATAACACTAAATTTTTCCATGTAAAAATTTGTCCTTTCACATACTTTATTTGAAATATCAAATTATATTAACGAAAGCAATCATTAAAACAATTTTTCTAATAATATAATGATTTCATAATTTTATTTTAGTTTATTATTTTTTAGTTTTATTTTCACGAAACTAAACAAACCATTAAATATTAAAAGTCCATGAAAAATAAAATATAGTCTAACGATTTTATGTGAACTTTTATTCAATGCTTGACATCTACGATTACACTGGTGAAAATAGTTTTATGAAAAAAGTAACGAAGTTTTCCAAATCAGACATACTTTTACACAAAAACATATTTTTTCAATTAAGAACAGACTATAACGTAACTATTAATAATGATAAATAATAAATCTATTATTATTCTTACAATTTATTATTCATAACTTTTTCAAAAATTACTATGTGAACATCAATCAATTCTTTGCGTTTACGATTTTTTCGTAATATATTCATAGTGTTTTATGGATAAGTAATATAACATAAACCTTATAAATAGTATTGAATAACTGATTTATAAATATAAAAAAGAATGGATAAATCTGGTTTTCCATGATTATCGATAATTTTTAATGAAAACAATTACTGATTTGGTCCACTTCCTAATTTTTTTCAAAAAAATATTTTCACCAGAGCATAATGTCACCAATTTTTTTCAAAATATTTTTTCTCAATTGTAAAAATATTTTATTTCGTATTTATAGTATTTTGTTTTGTATTTATTTCGTATTTATAGCGAGGTTGCTATTTTATTATAATAAACTATAACTATAACAAATGCCTTAATTGGAAACCCGCAAAACTAAAATAAAAAAAAAATCTGTTTTCAGTCAAAGCCCGGTGAGGTAACTCAGGCGGTCAAGGATGCTATCGACATCGGCTACAGGCACATCGACTGTGCCCACGTCTACGGCAATGAGAAGGAGGTCGGCGAAGCCCTCGCGGCCAAGATCGCCGAGGGCATCGTCAAACGCGAGGACCTCTTCATCACGAGCAAACTTTGGAACACGTATCACAAAACCGAGCTCGTTGAACCCGCTATCCGTAAGACCCTGGCTGATCTACAGCTCGATTACCTGGACCTCTACCTCATTCACTGGCCAATGGCCTACAAAGATGGAGCCAACAACTTCCCCCAGAATCCCGATGGCACGCCGCTCCTCGACAAGAGCGTCGACTACCTCGACACGTGGAAGGGTATGGAGGGTGTACTGGCCAAGGGTCTGACCAAGAACATTGGTGTCAGTAACTTCAATTCCGAGCAGCTCGACAGGCTTATCAAGTCAAGCAAAGTCAAGCCAGTTACCAACCAGGTTCGTTTGCTATTCTTAGCTCTCCTAATCAGATAAATTATCGAAATATCGTTGATATAATAAATAAAATGAAAAAAGAATTAATATTTTCCATAATTCATTCAATAACATTTCTCTGAATATATTTTATGGAATATTTTTCAGTTTGAATGCCATCCATACCTGAATCAAAGAAAGCTCTCAGACTACTGCAAACAAAAAGACATTGTCGTGACGGCTTACAGTCCACTTGGTTCACCAGACAGGCCATGGGCCAAACCAGATGACCCAAAACTCATGGACGACAAGAAGCTACAAGAAGTTGCTAAGAAATACAACAAGACCCCAGCGCAAGTTCTCATTCGTTATCAGGTTAGTATACAATTTTGAATTAAATAATCATATAATATAATTTGTGAATTATATTATGTATCTTGATAACTAGAGATAAATCTACTAATATGATTATTATTCTTACAGCTGGATCGCGGTCACGTTGTCATTCCGAAGTCAGTCACCA
Organism: Torymus auratus; assembly: GCA_900474315.1. Taxonomy (NCBI): domain Eukaryota; kingdom Metazoa; phylum Arthropoda; class Insecta; order Hymenoptera; family Torymidae; genus Torymus; species Torymus auratus. The sequence continues at coordinate 18,883 of UXGD01001404.1, forward strand.
AATCGCGTATTCTCGAGAACAGTCAAGTCTTTGATTTCAAACTGACGACAGAAGATATTGCCTACATTGATACCTTTGACTGTAATGGCAGGATCTGTCCAATGACTGGGTAAGATAACATTTTTATTATAATGAGTATTTTTATAGAAAAATGCTAAACTTATTTTCCATTGACAAAAGAAAAGTTGTTCTTCAACATTAAAAAATAAATTTATGAAGTACTTATAGCTTATTTTTACAACATAAAAGTACTCGAAAAAAACTTTTATTTTTTTATAGATTTGTTAGTGGACTAACGCATAAAAATAATTATGAATTTTGTTTGCAGGTGCGAACCAAGCCCACATTATCCATTCCACATTCCATTCTAAATTACTAATTTAGAAATTAGAATGCTATTCTAAGTCATATCACAGAGTTCAACGAAAATCTCAATAGAATCATAGAAGATAAAAGTGCTCGAAAGTCGTCGATCTCTATACGTTTATTAATTTAAAAATTAATAAATTTTGAAAAATATTTTGAAAGTCAAGCTGTTGGCTGATACTAAGTGATAATATTGTATCACTATTTAATATTTTAGGTGCTATCACAATAATAAATTATACAAATTTTTTAACCAGCAATAAACAAATATTTCAACATAAATTAGCTTTTTCTATTCTTTTTCCAAACCTAGGATATCGTGAAAATATATGAATTAATATCTACACTGTGTTCATTTGGACTGACAAAAACCTTGATTTTGATTATAATAAAGTATTTTAAGGTTTCAATAGCCATTTCAATTAAATAATTAAAAAAAAAATTCTAAATAATCTTTTCTATAGGTCCGCTCTCTACAATACAGTATTTAAAATATTTCTAATCAGGTATTCAAAAGATTTCTTTCTCGACTGTTATTAATTATAATAATGTTATTAATTATATTTTGGAATGCCCATTATATTGAAATACATAATTTCAAAAATCACTTTCTCGCTTTTTTTATAATAATAGTTTTATGTAAAGTATGCAATGTTTGTGCTACTTTCAAGCGTTCTTGAAAACTACTTTCTAGAATTGTTTTGCAGTAAAACTTGCAAGGACAGTTTTAATAGACATTGGGAATAACAGAAATAAGTATTCATTTTAGAAATCAATAGCAATAAATTTCCTTCCAAAAAACTATATTGTAAAAACAGTATCAAGATTTTATTACAGGGTTTATAATATAAAATTATACATTTATATAAATTAAAAAGGAACTATCGTTTTCCTCTAGTTTGGCTCGATTACCGACACTGACCTGTGATTCGAATACTTTCCGCCGGAGTGTGCTCCGATCGACCGGCATGCAATAATATTTGCCGGCTCTGTGGCTATGTATGTATACCTCTTACACCTCTGTATATATAAACACGTAACATCCCGGATCCCGCCCATTGCGACATAACGCAATTGTCACTCGCATACGGAGCCCTGATTTCTCTGTAAATCGCATTGTTTAATCGTCCTTATTGTTCTCGCGGTATTGTTGTTTGAAACCATTAAAAATTAACAATGAGCAAAATAGAGTCTGTAGAGTTCTACAATGGAAACAAAATTCCTGTCATTGGACTGGGAACATGGAAGGTGAGTTTTTGCTCCGAAATGGTTTTCATCGCTGTTTGCTGGTACTTGTGCTTAATTTTTATGCAATTTAAAATATTCTATCAACTTTTGACCAAGAATTAAATATTTCATTAGTAGGTACAACTAAGTTCTTCGAATTAAAAAAATTAAACCGCCTTGTAGTAGGTTATGTATGCTTATTTATAGAAGCAGTCTTAGTGTTATGGTTTCCAATTCCTATTTGTTTACAAACTTGGAAAATATGTAGATATTTAATAATATCAAGTATTCAGAGCGAATATTCAAGAAAACTTTATTATATTACACAAAGTTTGAATATAACACTAATACTTATTATCTATATTATTTATTGCATTAGCTTAGCTAATTATAAAATTGTTATGGAGCTGCGAGAAATAGTTGAGTCATGAATCGATTACTGATTTTAGATGACAAACGTGTTAAGGATATACAGCACATATGTTATATTAATAACGATTGTCATCAAATCGACGTTCATTAAGTAACTGAACTTCAGTTTGATTTGACAATTATAAAAAAAATTATAATACACATGTGTAAACTCTAACTTATGTTTAAAGTCCTATTCATTTTCGTATGCATAGTAGTTGTTATGCATCTTCGTAAACTGTACTACGTTTGTATTTTTGTTTTGTATTTTTTAAAGGGCCTTGACCCGTTTACTTCAATAAAATAAAATAAAATACGTTAGTATAGAATGCAACTGCAGCTATATAACTAAAAGAAACGTATATAATTACATGAAAAAATCATTATATCGCAACTATAATCGCATCACGATATTGACTACTTTTATCTAAAAATCATTCAGTTATCTGCAATTTATATAATATTTTTTTAGAATATCTACTATAGATATTTTTAAAAACTTTTAAAGTTTTGAAGTTTCCTTAATTTCAGAGACACATATTTTTATAAAAAATCGATAATATCTAAATTATTGAATACTGTAATATTTGATTCTAACAAAAACTAATGTTTATAGTCGAAAGGCACGAGCGCGGTCGACATTATCAAGGACGCCGTACGCATCGGATACCACCACATCGATACCTCGCCGGTCTACGGCAACGAAAAAGAAATTGGCGAGGCGATCTCGCAGCTGATAAAAGAGGGTGTTGTCAAGCGAGAGGATCTCTTCGTCACGAGCAAACTCTGGAACACCCGTCATCGTCCCGACCTCACCGAAGCTGCTTTGAAAAAAACTCTGGCAGATTTGCAGCTTGATTATCTCGACTTGTACCTCATCCACTGGCCTTTCGCCTTCAAAGGTTGATTATTTGCTTTTGATTATTATTGTGACTTGTGGTCAGAAGATAAAGCTTAGAATGATAACTGTTTGATATTTGTTTAGAGTTGGAAAAAATTTCGCTAATCACTAACATTACTAAATTTTTAGAATATTTTGTCTGAAAAGAATTTATCATTATTTTGTATTATGAATGAAAAAGTTACAAATTTTAAAATATTATGAATATAAAAATAAATCTAAATAAAGCTATAATTTGAAATTGTAGTAGAAATTTATAAAATCTAAATTTATAAAGTTTTTATTCAAAGTATGAACGATTTTTAAATTGAAAATGCAAAATCCTCATTTTAATAGGAAAAAGCGGTTTCTCAATATACCTACTAATAATAAAAAAAATTATCGAAATGTAAATAAGTATTAAAAGGTAAAAAATACCGAAGAAATTCCTTCCTTATCGACTTTCGTAATATTTGGAATCTTTAAAAATAGATATTTTTAAAAAGCTTTATTTCAAATATAAAAATATTTTAGAATGAAAAGTTTTTAATTATTATATGTAGTTTTTATTAGTTTATCGTTGATTGATTAAAGAACTGAATGAATTATTTATATTCAACAGAGTTGGAAGAACCCTTCCCAGAAGGTCCAGATGGAAAAGTGCAGTTCAGCGACGTTGACTACGTCGATACATGGAAAGCTATGGAGCAAATACACGAAAAGGGACTCGCTAAGAATATTGGCGTGAGCAATTTCAATTCTAAACAACTTACGAGGGTTCTCGAAAATTGCAAAATCAAGCCAGTAACTAACCAAGTGGAATGCCATCCATATCTGCCTCAAGTTAAGCTGTCTGAATTTTGCAAATCAAAGGGCATTCTCATCACAGCTTACAGTCCACTTGGTTCGCCAGACAGACCCTGGGCCCAGCCTGGAGATCCGAGTCTTTTGGAAGATCCAAAAGTTAAGGGCATTGCAGACAAATACAAAAAATCGCCAGCTCAAGTTGTGTTGCGTTATCAGGTATATTGTTATCCATTTGTAATTGAAAATATTGTAAAAACATTTCTCTTTTTATTATAAATAAATTAATGTTCTGATTTATTGAGTATATGCACTTCAGAAAAGTTATTCCTGTAATTATCAGAATAACACATATTGTAAGAATTAAAATCGATACAGAAATTCAAATTTTGTGATGTGCATTTTACCGACTATATACACGTATATGCATTTACTTCATTATTACACGCCAATGAGAAAGAATTTAGTTCTTACTGTAATTCAAAATTTATTTAATTTTAAGGTTCAACGGGGCCATATTGTGATTCCCAAATCTTCTAATAAAACAAGATTAGAGGAGAATACTAAGATTTTCGATTTTCAATTATCTGAAGAAGATATCCAACTTTTGCATACTTTCGATCGTAAATGGAGAGTTTGTCCAATGAATAGGTAAAAATCCAATTTACAATAACACTATGCATAGATGTACTAATTATATCAATATATTAATATACATTTTTATTGTTACAGCTCTGTGGAGCACAAAGATTATCCCTTCCACGAAGAATTTTAATTGCACCATATTATTGTGATAATAATAACTTTACCGAGAACTTACACTGAAATTAATCGTTTCTTTTACGCACTGAAAATAAAAAAACATTTATTATCGAATTAACTTATTTGGTACATACAGGATTTCAGTATTCTATATACTTATAGGATATAGATTCGTCAATTGTGTTACTAACTTTAAAAGATGCCTGTTATTATGTTATGGTTGTCATTTGTCAATGATTGATATGTTCGAACAAATAAGAATGAGATTGTAATATAAAAATTTAATAAATGTTATATTTACAATAAAAATTTCCATTAAAACAAAAATTTTATTCTTTATCGTAGCCATGAAAAAGTATTACTGATTGTAAATTTTTAAATATATTTATTTATTGTGTTGATATTTTTTCGCTAGTTTCAAATTTTTTATTTTCATTAGTCGAATAGCCTTCTGCATTAAGTTCCGTTTCTATGTGTGATATTTTCACTTCGATTTGTATATTAGACTGTTTCTCTTGTACGATATATGCATGTGAACCTATATTGCCATCAGACGTAAAGTCTTCGATAATATCTTCAGACTTGTTACTTTCAGTTTTGATTATTGGAGGGGAATTAACATCCAGAGTGTGCTGTGGACTAACCAATAACTCTTCAATTTTCTGCTCACAGTCCGATTTAAGGGAATCGGTGCAATTGCATAGTTGTCTATATGTAGATTTTTCTGACTTTTTTCGCGAATGACCAGTACAGCAGCTCTTGTGTGGTAAATGTTCACAAGGTTCCGATGTTTTACGAGATGACTTAATTTTGTGTTTTTTATTACATTTACATGCCTTTAATAAATAAAATATATATTTATACACTATAATCAGAAAAATTGCATATTTCATTTTTTCATTACATACCACCGACTTTTTTTCTTCTATAATTTTCTTCAGTGCACTACAGCCAACATTGTTACAATTTTTATCTCGTTCAAATATGGATTCAATTGAAGTATTTAATTGTTGCTAGAATTGCAAAAAAAGATTATGAAATTAGAATCAATATTTTGTTAGAATATCATAAAATAAGTATTGTTAATGCAATTTAAACTATACGACATAAATACGTTATAAAGAGCTCAGATATTTTAATTTTTAATGATTTAAGAATGTATATATATAATAAATGAAATCTTTTCGCGTAATATTTTGCCTATCTTTATATGTACACTCTAAAGTGTCTGAATTACAGCATTTGTGGAATATTTTAATATATCGCCTTATCGGTTAACCTGCCACCTCGTAAAATATTTAAATTTAAAAATCAAAATGATACTACATAAAATGTATTAAATAAAAAAATATATATATTCGGTAGTTTGCACGGTAGATGACGATAAAATGAAGAAATGATTCAGTACATGACTTTACAGTTTTACGGTCAGTGAAATTTATATACGATGAGTAGTATCGACATTTCAAACTTTAATCATCAAAAATACCTAAACCAATGTTTTTTGATGTGACAATGTTTCTACTTAGTACGTTCCATTTCGCTCACAGTCACTCTTATGCAGAATCACACTTGAGATCTAGTCAATCAACGTAAGTGCATGACAACACAATTATTTAAATTCCACTATGCATGTGAGTAATGATGACAGTAACAACAGTGATCCGAATAATTTTTTCGATTGTTGTTAATAAAATAATTATTCAAGTTTTACGGGTTTCATATAAGGATTGAAATTGAATAGTAATTTTAATTTCAATTTTAAAATAAACATATTTTGAATATGCATGATCTGTATTCTAAAAAGATGTTACCACCGAAAGCATTAAATTAATGTCATACTGAATTCCATAAAAATACTGATGCTAATCTTTGCGAAAATACAGTGTTTATCAAATTGTTGAGTCATTGTAATCGAGTAATATTTTCGTTGTCTACAGAGATAAAAAGTTCAATTAGGCGCGATTAAGAACAAAAACAAGTGTACATCAAATATGCATCAATATTAGCGAAGACGTATCCGCTAGCAAGCTAAAATTAATCAATTAGCTACACAATGTAGCAAAAAAATACGGAAACCATTGCTACAAAAGAGACACAGAGTTTATCTATAAAAGCGTCAAGTCATCCTCGTCACTGCCACAGCGGCTATAAGCGGATTCTAAAAATTCACACAGTCATGATTATCCGCTATATACACCGCTACACGGCTCTCTCCCACGATGGGAGCCACGTCTGGCCGGTAAAGTTGAACCGCAGCCTCGACTCAACGCGAGGATCCAGTTCTCCCCTCTCTGTTTTCCCCCCTACAGGCAACCCGATCCTTACGCATTCTTCCTTCTTTCTGCGCCTGTGCGCGTGGTGCCGGCCCCCATGGCCTTGGCGATCCGGCGCGTTCGCTGCCTCGCAGAGCCGTTTGCTGTCCGATGGCCCGAGAATCCGTTCGATCTGACTGCGTAACGCCGCTTCGCGCTCCTCGAGCTCGCGGATGCAGCGTTTCGCTCGCATCTCCGTCTCGCCAAGGTGTCGAATGCGTGCCAAGCAAATGCGATCGTCCGACGTGATGGATTTGAGACTCGGCTGAGCGACGAGCTTCGTTTCCAGACGCTCTATTTGCGCCTCTAGCTCGCAGTTCGCGAGTTCGAGGGACTCGAGCTCCATACAGGTCTCTTCGAGCTCCACGTCCGCGTTGATTATTTTATCCTGCAAAATTTTGCAAGTTGAATGTTTTGACGAATGAAGTTTTACGATCAAAGCTGTACAGATAATGACTATTTTTACGTATGTTATCAACTCAGACGAACTGATTCAATAATCTTATCAATAACTGACTTTATTCTTACATTATTGATGACTTTATAGATTTTATTAATGTATAATGAATTGAAGTTGCTACATCAAGTCGTTAGTATAAGATAAAGTCAGTTAATTACATTGAAACAGGTGGAAACTCATTAAAAATCTTGTCTGAATCACTGTCAATGGATCGATCTCGTAACGACGACAAGCGTCATCTAATCGAAAACATGTTAAATATTTCCTCATCTGGTAAAGGATTCTTTTTGTGTCGTTTGCATCAAATAGTCATGATATCGCGTAAACAAAAAAAACAACATACAGTTGAACGAGAAAAAAGCCTTGTAAAATTGTTCGCCAAATTAGTATAGCCTATACGCGTGTTGAGTCACGGGAAGAATTCGAGTCTGCTAATGACATATCCGCGCGCGTTCGCGCGAAATATTTCTGATGTTCAGGACTGCTCATATACGTCGGCCCGTCAAACTATGACTAACCCGACGATGAATGCTCGTACGTGCAACTCGGCCGTTTCGCGGTTCAGCTGGTCCACCGTGGCCGCGAGCTCGGCAGCGAGTTCGTCCGCCGGGTCCGGCAACGGGGACAGCTCCCTCATAAGCTCGCGCACCCGCTCCAGCGCTGCCGCCTCTCTACCCGGGGCTCCCGTGCTGCTACCCGTTTCCTCGGCGCGGAACATGCCTAAGGCGATCAGGGCGGGTATCGATCGCTCCATGAGGCCGATCTTGTCGCCGAGTAGTCGCTGACGGTAGTCCAGGTCGCGGTGGCGATCCGCCTGGCGATCGACGGCGGTCTTGAGGAAGAGCTGGCACTTCTCCTCGGCATTCTTACCTAGAACGGGGGAATTGATGAATTAAATTCTGCAGATTCATAATAGCGATGAAGTGATGCTTGCGCGTGAGACGATGATTTTACAATTAATACTCGAAATAAAAGTGCTGTTGATAATGGTGCCTGGATTTTCCTGGATCACAACTAGGATTCTGTTGGTAACAGACTGAATTCAGCCGGAATCAGGGCTGGTTGAACTGAGTATGATTTTTGGGGCTAATGCGACTCGATACTCTCTAAAGTTGAATTAGTGAATATTCTGCAGTACTCATTCTTAGTGGAATTATACTGTTTCACTAATTTTACTTTAGCGAGTATGATTGCGGAACCCGTTTCTTAGATTTATGAGGCACGTTAATCATGCATTCAGATAAATAATCGTTTCTTGAAGATATTATAAAAATATTTGTCAGCACGCTTATTGCATTGCTTATTTAACATTTTGATAAAATGTTTTCACAGTAAATATTCATAAGGCGATCAGAATGGTGTCTGAAGTAGTTACTAGCTACGGTGCATAGAAATTATCCTAAATGAAAAGAAAAATATTTGCTTTATATGAGTGCAAACTTAACCTACACCTAAGTGCGCAAGAAGTAAATATTATTTTTAGTTTAGAGTGAATTGAAGTGGTCTTTTAATATCTGTGTTGGGGTTATATAACCTTGATTGACAGAAATTTTTTTTTTTTAGTAAAAGATTATATGCTTGAAAAAATAGCTTACACTTATCACAAGGGGATTCAATACCATCAATGCCGCCATCTGAAATAATAACGATGTTCATAAGTTAATATGATTTTTTTAAATCTTAAAAATTCTATTGTTATGAGTTATACTACAATATTGCTTACGTCTATGATTACAGGCCATACTTTGTAATAATTTTACAAATTTATGTACATTATTTGCTGTTGTGTTTGAAAAGTACTTTATATTGTAAACACTTATAATTTACACGGTTCATTGAATTAAGGAGGTTAATGCTGTTTCAGGTTCGATCGGCCATCATTAAACAAAGGCCATCCGAATTTAGCATACAAGATTAGACAAATTTTTTTCTAGATTTGCAACAATAACAGCATAAGTTTCTCAATAAAGAAAACACAAATTATAGATAACATGTTATATATTTGATTATTAATCATTCAATCATAACGTTTTTTTAAAAGAATATTTTTTAATAATTAAGTAGCAGTTACAAGGATAATATTATAGAATGAAACGATGAATAAAAGAATTCGAAACCAATCAGCACATTACATGGGTCTTTCTCGTGCATAGGCATACATTTATACTTTATACATAAAAAAAGTTACAGCATGAAGTTAGAAAGAAATGATATTGTAAGTATGCTCAATCATTTTTTATAACCTTTATTTTTTGAATATTTTACATTTTTAGACTCTTTTATAAAAAATTTTTTATTCTTTTTTCTCTCTAAAATAATGCACTATTTAGATATCGAAAGGTTGGATATAGATATTGAAGAGAACAAAAAAGATTCTTTTTGGAGTGGTTTTAGTGAAAAAGACGACCAGATTCGTATTTTACACTATCGAAAGGTATCCAAAATCTCAGATATATTTACTGCACCATCGCATATAAATCCGTTTCATGTTACTGCTACAAGAGTCCGAAAATTCATTCCAGGTTTTTTCAACTCTCAATCTTTCTTAGCACTGCTTTGTATGACATCATTTCTAAGAAAATTTGTGATATATTTCAGGGGGCTCTAAACTCGTATTCGTATGGCCTCAAACTGCTTCAAATCGTGGACGAATACCAAACCTTCTCGTACCAGTATTTCGTACGCTGCTCTCCGGACTGCTTCTATTAGATAATCTGCATCTTTGGCCTGGCGAATTTATGCCCAGCAATCTACCATCGATGTTACCGCCACCATTGCCACTGGCTAAGTGTAATGTTATTGAACCAAATTGGTCGGACAAAAATTGATATTTTCATTGACAAACAAATATGTTGTATGTTCTTTCTAACTTTTTGTAAAGACAAGTTCATTCAAATTTTATAGCAATAAATTATAAAATTATTGGAATGTGAATAATATAAATATAGTTTAGTGTGAAAATATATAAATTTTATATTCATTATTTTGAGTAAAAAGATTAAAAACTTATTACTATCCAAGGTATTATTAAATGCTGTCTTATTCCTGTGTATGTATATGTAAACCACAGTAGGCTTCTACTATAGGAAGGATGTCGAGCCTTTAGATTCCAGTCTTACATGGGCTTCTTATCAGGTTACCAGTGCTGGATGCTTCACATCACCAAGCTGAACAGTTCCCATTCAGTCGTTTACTCGCAACACTACGGTTCGCTGTATGTTGTTACTTCTGAATTTTGTTTGTGAATAAAGAAGTATGTAATAGTACAATAAGTTACAGAAATAATAACTAAGAACGTTATTTTATAAAAAGAAATTATTTATTTTACTGTGTATTAATTATTTTTTATAGTGATCTTTAATATAGAAAACAGTTGTTAATGTAAAAAATAATTTTATCGACGAAATCACGATTGGTAATGGGTCCAATAGTGTTGTGTTTGACATTTTTCGTAGGCTTTGTTACAGTTGTTGTAATTTATTTATGGATGTCTGAATATTTTGCACTCCGAGAAACGCTAGGATTTATTCCTGGTCCGAAAACTTACCCATTTATTGGATTATCACGGCAAATTGCGAGGGTTTCGCGTGCAGGTACGTAATATAATTAATTTAGTAACTACTACTTGTGAAAGGCTGAAAGCCTCAAGAGCGCGAATTCGAATCAAATTTTGAAATAAGATTTTGTATGTAAAATTATTATGAACAGATCCGCGAAATGCATTGACTAAAATTTATAAGTTTAATTTTTTTTAGTAAAATTTTTCCCAGTTTTGTATTTTGTTTTTAAAATTTTAAACAAAACTTCTAATTGATTAATATTTGAAGCAACCTCCTATTCTAAACATATTCTTAAAATTACACTGAAAGTCCAAAACTTCAGTTTTTCTAAGCGTTATGATACTTATATTCTTTACATATTTTGATTCGAAAACATGTCAGAGTTACATTCGGATTTTTCAGGTTTGGTTTTCTTCTAATGAGTTATAGGAAAGTTAGAATTATTTTTTATCTATGATGTAACTAAAAGTACATAAATACTTTGAAATTAACTATACTTTAAGAAGTCCTAGAATACAATTTATATCCCAAATTGATACACTGATTTAATTTTAATTTACAGATCGATTCAAATGGTTTAATGACTTGTGTTTTACGTTTAATAAAGGTATGGTCGTAACTTGGTTTGGTACAGAACCTATAGTCAATATTCGAAAACCACACCAAATAGAGGTATATTAAGTTTATTTATTTATTTTATTAAATAGACATCAAAATTTAATTGTATGGAAATGAAACAAACAAAATAATAATAATAATAATAATAATAAAACTGCTGCCAATCAATTATCAAGTAGCTCCCTCGGTGTGTAAACTAAATTCTCTTGATATAGAATCTTTTAATTTAAATATACAAAAAGATTAATCATTTATTGCCTAATGTATTTAATTGTGGAATCAAGCAAATATCTTATCATTCTACTACCATTTCTACCCATAAAATTTCTTTTACTTTATTTGCAGATCATTTTACAAGATCCAAAAATTGTTAGTAAAACAAGACTTTATCGAACTGTAACACCTTGGTTAGGCAATGGACTACTTACTTCAACTGGTAAATATTTTGAATTATGTTTGATACCTATTTACATCACAATTTTTCCAAATTAAAATTTTATATTTTAAAGAAAATAATTTATAGATTATCAATATACACAAAAATTACGTTTGGAAGGAGTTTGGAAAAAACTTGGTTTGGCTCAAGTTCGTGAAAAAGTATGCAATAAGACAATGTCAAAAACTTCGATAGAACGTTTTAAAAAATTTGACTAACCTTTCGCAAACTTTTCGTGCATAAATTTTTTGTAGCAGCGTTTGACTCAGACGGTAATAATTTGCTTGTCTCTCAATACAAACATAATCACTTGGGGCATGGGTTCGATTCCCCGTCAGTCCGAAATTTTCGGAGGCATTTTTTCACAAATGTCTATATACCGAATTTTCCATATTAGAATATGTCTTCATGTTTTTATTTTAAGCTGATTAACACGAGTTCTTATGGAAAACCGTAAATTCCCCGTATTCATTTACGTAGTATTACAAAATAGTTAACACTGAAATATTTTGTAAAATGTTTGCGTACTACAAAAAATGAGTCAAATCAGCTTAATAGAATTTTGTGTTGATATTTAGGACGAATAAAACAAATGGAATTATTTAATTAAAATATTATACAATCAGTATTTGACGTAATTTTATCTAAACAATATTTGTAAAGATTAAGTGAATGAACACCAAATAAAAGAAGTACTCATTTTGACTATAGGGTCGTTGTGAGAGAACTCCCATAAGAACTCTCAATGGTGTCTTGTAGTGGGCGAGACTATAGGAGCACCCCTAGCTGTCTCCCCACGGGGGCACGCTTCTCGTGCAGCTAACGAACTCGACGTTTTGTTCACGTTTTCATTTACTTCTTTCCCAAATTCTTGATAAGCAACTAATATAAGATCTGGGTAGTTTGATTCTTTGATTATTTTTCTTTTAAAATAAAGATTTTGTCACCATACCCTGGCCAAAAGTGCCACTTTCACTCCCGGCTCAAAAACGGGAATCTGGTATTTTCTGACTGTTCAAGCTTTTTTCTCCCTAGGTGTGTAATATACTATTTAACTTTATTTCTGCTTTTTTTGTAAGGGACTCTTATGTTCAAAGACCACAACTTCACTGTCCCGTAAGAGCCTATGTTTAGGAACTCGTTTTTCAAGAATTATTTTCTCGAAAAAATGCGCGATGAAACATACTGAAAAAATTTATGTAATCTTCTTTTAAATTCAGGAATAACATATAAAAATCCTAAATTGTTTGCTGCATTTTAACTTAAAAATTTGTGAAAAGTTTGGGGAAAGTTTGCCAAACTTTTTAAAAATGTAACATTAATTAGAAAGTTTGGCATTGTCTCATTGCATAAGTTTTCCCAAACATATAAGCCAAACAAAACTTTTCCTAAACATCTTCCAAACGCAATTTTTGTACGTTGGACATATAAGAAGTTTCTGACACAATAGTGTGCCGCAAAAATTCGTAAATAATATGGTTTTGTAACTGGATGTGTATGAATAAATTAAAAAATATTCATTAATTGAAAAAGAATGATGCTGATATGATAAAATTTTTGTTAATATAATTTTGGATTTCTCGTAATCATTATTTTTCCCGTCAGTGGGTTTACTGCCCAAGCGAGGCGAGGTAATCGACTTCACTCCCGTATTGCACGTAGAACTTTATTTTCAATTAACTGTAGCCACTTTCTTGATTTAGAAAGGTGGGATTGAATGAGAAAAATTTTTTTGTCTTTTTACAAGGTATAAAATGTTTTTTATCATTTAGATGAAACATGGTGTAAACATAAAAGACTGATTATACAGGCATTTGGTGTAAATGCATTAGAAGAATACGCTGTTATTACAAATGAAAAAGTTGAAATATTGATGGAATATATTGAAGCCACAATAAACGCAATGCCAAAAGCGCCTATTAATATATTTGAGTTAGTTTCTAAGTGTATTCTTGACACTATTTGCGAAATCAGTACAGGAGTAAATATAAATGTACAACGAAACTCACAAAATATACACGCCAAAGCTCTACAACAGTAATTATATGCTTTTTAAAACCATTATCAGCAGTAGGCGTATTCTTTTTATTTTAAGATAAAATCATCGAATATGTGTCTAATATACTTTTATAATTTAACAGTTTGTGCCAAACATCAATAAACCGTCATTATCATTCATGGTTGAGATGGGATTTTGTATTTTACAGAAAGAAAGAAGGAAAGAAATTCTTAAATGCTCGAAATATTATGAACGAATTCGTTAATAAGGTATGAATGAAAAATTCTAATTTATTAGAGATTTGAAGCTTTTGAAAAAGGACTTTTTAAAGTCTATGCATAAGTGTGCGTATGCGCGCGTGCGTCGATTCCTGTGAATCTGCATTCTGCATGTGTGTACGTGTGCATGCATGTGTATGTGTGCGCTTGTGTGCATGTGTGTGTTTATAATTTATTAATACAATATTTTCATCAGGCAATAGAACAGAAATTAGCTCAAAGAACAGAAAGGAAAATATTGAAGCAAAATGATGCAGACTCTATTCGTAAGTTACAAATAATTTTAGATTATGATCAGTAGAAAAGAAATAATTAAATATTTTTTAAAATTATTTACAGAAAAAACTTACACAAAGCAATTTTTAGACTTTTTATTAGATGCATGCGAAAATATTAATAATTTACTGTCAGTTGATGAAATGCGACATGAAATAAATACTTTTATATTTACTGTGAGTAATTATTCAAAAAAAAACTTGTAATGCAAAGTAAAGTATACTCGAATAATAAAGTTATTATACTTTCTTATATTTAGAGTTACAATACTATCTCAGTAGCTATTAGCTGGGCTCTCTTTTCTCTTGCTAATAATGAAACTATACAAGAGAAAGTGTACATAGAGCTCAAACAAGAATTAGGGATGTATAGTGGACCAATAAGAATACAACATTTAGAGCAATTAAAGTACCTAGATCGAGTTATAGCAGAAGTTCTCAGATTATACCCAAGTATTCCTACAGTTGGACGTTTGTTGGATTTTGACATTGTTATTGGTAATTTTGAGTATTGAATTTTAAATCTCAATATTGTCTATAATATAATAATAATTAAAAAAAAAATAATAATATATAAAAAAATGAAAGTATTAATTTATACTTATCAAACTTAAAGGATATTTATTAGGGTATATTTTTATAATTTATTAAAAATCAATGAAATTTAATCAAATAATTTTTTCAGATTATTGTTTCATACCAAGAAGAACTCTGTTAAATATGCAAATTTATCAACTTCACCACGATCCTGATGTTTGGGAAAATCCAGAAAATTTTGATCCTGATCGATTTCTTTCGGAAAATGTTTCAAAAAGACATCCATATGCATATGTTCCTTTTAGTGGAGGCGTAAGGAATTGTATTGGACAAAAATTTGCACTATTAGAAATAAAACTAATATTAAGTATCATTATACGCCAATGGCATATATCGAGTGTTCTAAAGCCACATCAAATAAAAATAGTAAATAACTTTATTTTGAGGCCAAATAATAATAAAATTGAACTTTATTTTACAGCAAGAAAATAGAATTTATTTTAAACGGATAAAATCAATTTCTATATTTGTTCCATTTTTAAATGGTTATCAGAAAATTTTTATTATCATTTACTTGTATAACTAAAGTTAAGCCATTAAATATATTGGCTAAACAAATATGTTTCAAGCTATTATAGTTTAAAAAAATAGAATTAATTGAAATCACCGTTATGAATTATCCCAATTATATGTAAATTAAACAAAAATGACATAAGTGAATAATTAGTTTGTATATGTCATTGCATGACGTTGAGAATATACCTATTCTTTCGTGAATCATAGATTTCATTACTCATGCATGTATAATATGTCAAAATGTATAAACATTTAACATTTGGTATCAATTTATATCCTCCTAAGATAATCCATGTTTAAAAAGTCATAATTTAGAGATAAAATAACTTTTGTACCTACATTTCTAGAAATATAACTTCCATTTATATATTAAATACTTCAGTTGGAGAAAGTTCAAATAAAGTTGTTTGCTTCTCTGCTACTGTCACTACATTTTAAAAGCTGTTGTGTCATCGTGACGCTATAAAATTTTTATCTAGAATTTTCACAATGTCATAAAATTTGGAGAATTGCTCTCTTGATGTTTTATGATTTAATGTATTTCGTCGGGTAGGAGCAAGAACGTCCCATCTCTCCTCGGCGTGTAAGAACGTCCTATCTCGGCTTGGTGCGTAAGATCGTCCGATCTCGGCTCGGTGCGTAAGAACGTCCCGTCTCGGCTCAAATTTAACACGCAGAGCACCCGGGGTGGGATGTTTTTACGTGCCGAGCCGAGGTGGGACGTTTTTACGCGCCGAGCCGTGATAAGTAGGATGTTCTTATGCGCTGAACCGAGATATGACTTTCTTATACGCGCCGAGCTGAGATGGGACTTTCTTGCTACTACCCGACGATTTCTTTTCATAATTAGTAGAGTATGCACCTAGGGAGTAAAATATGCTATTGACGCCCGCGAAGTCAGCAACTCCCGGGCGAGCATAGCCCTCATTGTTCTCGAGAGCAATGTACACCCGATAGACATTGATTCGCGTGGAACGTGCCTGGTAAATTTCAAAATCCTGCAATCTCATTGGACGAT
>UXGD01001405.1:0-35382 GCA_900474315.1 Torymus auratus
CGAAACTGATGCGTAAGAAGATTTTTAGCTCATGTGACTTTTCTCACTCGCTTCGCTCGTGCGAAAAACGTCACATGCGCTAAATAATCACCTTCCGCACCCGTGTCGAAATGTACTATTGATGCGCTCTGCAGGTCTTTCGCGGAATTGCATATTTTTGAGCCAACTCTGTTACGTTGGTTATCTCTCGCGGCGAATGAAAAGTCGAAAAAACAAATTTATCGAAGCGTATTTAGCGAAATAATGAATATGCATACTTGGAATTCCAACGCGGAATATTCTATTATTAAATGCGAAGTACGTGTAAATATATAAAACAATCTAGGGTTAAAATCGATATTATTTCGCGTATAGATGAATCAATTTACAATGCACGAAGTTATTAATTTTTTGGAGCCCTCTGAAATACTTTTTCCGCACGATAAACATTTAATTGAATCCCCGATATTATGCAGCGCACGCACTTATCAGATTTGGAGTACAATTATTGTATCACGTAATTTTGCGGTGCCGCTTACCTGCTATAGTTAATATGAGAGTGCGGCGGCGTACGAGCGGTGGCGCAAGCGTGTAAGTGTGTTGCGTATCGGTTATTCGAATTACCACTGAGCAGCCAAATAATGCTGTAGCTCGCCTGACCCCCTGTATCCACTGACAAGACAGCAGCAGCCGCTCGGGCAGTAGTTACACGCGAATGTGGTCGGACGCGGCTGTGTGCGTATATATGCGTGAGAGCGGGCAAACCGCATGTAACTACGTCACAACTATCGCTTCTTGACACGCGCGCACGTGATATAGAGGAAAACTATTCCCTTCCCATCCAGCCAGCCCTTCCACGATGCTCGGCTGTTGCGCGCTGCCTCGCCTGATTTATCTATGTCAATTTGATTTGAAATTGAAAGTCAACACGCTTCATGGAGCGCGTGATTATTGCTGATTTGAATCGCCGGCAAAGTAGCTCGACGTTTCCAGTTTGCTGTGTTAACTGCTGTCTCTATCGTTGTTCTGAGTTGTACATTTTCATGTCGAAAATCAAAATGGCTCCATCTCGCTTTCGGTTCGCGAGCGAGGGAGCAGCTATATGGGGAGAGGAAGAATTTTACATGAATATGATAATGTTGAGATATTTTCGTTACCGGCGTCGCGCACAATAAGTTTATCCCGGAGAATGGGGAAGTTTCCTTTTCACGGCTCGCTGATATATACAGACTCATATATGTGTGCGAGCGAGCGCGCCGTGCATAGTCGCGCGCGCGTGCAGCCGTTTTTTCCGCTCCCGTCTCTCTCGCTCTCCCATGCGCGCTCCATGAATACTGAATTCCCCCGGCAAACCGCAGAGCAGGCAGCGCATAAGAGCGCAGTCGACAAATGTGCCAGAGGAAGTTCCGACGAAGCTCGCGCGCGATAAGTTAGGCGAGAGGTAGTGTATATATGTGTGTGTGTCGCGCTCGCCCGAGTTCCGCTCGAGTTCGAGTTCGCACACAGTGTCGACAGTGACCGCTGCCCGCTTACTCGGCTCCGCTCGGTTTCACCGATGTGCAGAGCTGCCGCCGCCGCCGCCGCTGTCCCTCTCTCGGACGCGAAACTCGAAAACTCGAGCGCGCGCTCTCTCGGCGGGGGGGCGTCGAGTGAAATAAAATCGATATGCCGCGCCCGAGTCCCTCTCTCTCTCTGGCTGGACTCTCTATGCTACTGCTGCTGCTGCTGCTACTGCCCAGACAACCCCACTATACTACCGCCGCGCGCTTCCGGTGTGTCATCCGCTCTTTTAGTCCATCCTTTTACCTATACCGCGCTCTCTCTTTCTGCATGTTCTTCTGCACGCGCGCGAGAGGCAAGCGACGTCTCGCTTTCTCTTTCTTTCTGTTGGATTGTAGTTGCGGTGTCGCTTACCGCTGGAAAAGGCCAGCTGGGTTCTGATAATCAAATTCGACTAGTCTTTTTTCTATTGTTTACCACTAATTTACTTTTAAAGCAACAGTGGACGCGTGGAAAACATTTTCTCGTAAGAATAAATACTTTTCGTTTTATAATGGCTCTGCCTGTTTACAGTTAAAGAATAACTTATATTCCGTAATTAAACTTTTTATTTAAATTCATCTTAATATGAACCCTGGCAAAAACTATTTTATAAATATGAAGTTCTTGCGCAAACGTTGTTACAACACAGTTTTTATTGCACTTGCGACTTTTATTTGTTCTTGCTTATACTTTTTGGTCCTTTTTATGGCCAGCGGTTGTACACACATATATGCTCACCTTAAGCCTTTTTGATCTTCCTGTTTTCCCATGTCGCTTTCTGCCTTAACTTTTCCCCTTCCCCCTCATCCAGTCCCACCAGCTTTTTCGTACTTTCTCTTTCCGTCCTTCGTTTCGCTTCTTAGTTCGACGTCCCATGGAATGTACAGAGATAGCGAGGGATTACGCGGGAGCCTTTTTATTTTGCGAGAGTGCAACGTGACAAGAATAAATGGCGGGCACACATAGCGCCGCTCAAAACAGACTCGCGCCCCGCACGCCACGCCCTTCACACACATGTATTCGATCCTGCCCTATGGAATTCCACGCTCGAGTGAATCAGATATTTTTTCCCCTTCTTGTTGTTTCAACCCTTTGGCTGCCGCGAATAATGTATACTTAAAGAAACGTGTTTCTCTTTCGCTTGTTCCTTGACGAAGGCCTCTGGATACCTGGATACCAATCTCGGCGAACCGTTTGGTTACTTTATATTTGTGATCCTTTCCTCGCAGATAAAAATCGTGTTTCACCAATAAAAGCTCGACGAAAGCACCCTCCCTAAAATCCTTGAGCCGTCATTAAGATACGCCTAATTGATCACGGTCTGTGAAAGTGCGCGATGACAAGAAGAAGAAGCGTCCCGGCCAGTGTATCTCGACTACTCGAGACAGAGAGCAGAAAAAGCGCAGGGAAGCTCTGTTAATTAAGCCGGCAGGCAGGCGGGTGGGTGCATGCGTTGATGCAACGGCGCTCCACCCGGGGGCTACTGCGCGCATTCCTGAGCTTACCGAGCGATCAAGACGGATGAAGTGCAAGGCGACACGACGCGCGGGCGCGCGCGGAAGCCACGATGACAAATGGACTGTCGCAATGGCAAAGATAGAACGTTTCTTCCGCGGCTCCTGCCGCCACCGGTGTTTTCTTCTAACGGGCTTCCCCCGCGCTTAGCCTCCTTGCTCTCTCTCTCTTTCTCTCTCTCTCCCCCCAATGATGGATTCTTATTCGCTTTTGCTCCCTCTCTCTCCGCCTTAACCTTTTTCGTCGTCGCGGAGCAAAATTTTTATAGACCGACGAGCGTAATTCGACGACAGCCGCTGTGCTGAGATCCATTACTCGCGAGCGATATTCTCGAGCGGGCCAGTGTATACACGTAGCTTTGTATACGAGGTAGCATTCGCAGGCGTCTATTTCGAATTCCGCGTCGGCGGCCCCATTTACATAAGGCTGCAGCAGCGTGTCGCTCGTCAATGCGCGCGGGGGGCATTCGCGATTCGAGACTCGTTTGCCGCGAGAAAAGTAGACCTCTTCTCCTTGCGCGCGCCTGTTACTTTTATACGCGGATATCGGGCTCTCTCAACGACTACTGCCGATACACCATTTATTTCGGCCGTGAGTACCGGAATTCCTCGCCCTCTCGAGTGTAAAGAGTAGTAGTGCGAACACACACTAGCGCTCCACTCTTTCTCTCTTTCTCTCCTTTCTCCGCAATTGAAATTTCATAATAAATGTCGAGACGCGTCGAACTTTTACCCGCGCGGCTTTATTTATGGACTGCGCGATCGCGCAAGGCGGGTGTATTTTCTCCGACTTCGAGATAGATAAATCCCCGGGCGATTATTTCGCGCGCGAACGCCGCCGCCCCCCTCGTCGCGGCAGCTTTTGTCAAAGGGTGCGGAGGGAAAACGTAGTTCTGCGTGATTTAGCAGATGGGAATGGCTTATAAATGGGCCGTTTTCCAGGAGAAATTGAGCCTTTGTTTGGGAATTATATCAGTTTTTCAGCCGGGTGCTATTGGCACAAAAATTACCGGCGAGTCTCGGCACAATGGCACGACGGGGCCCTTTATCGCATAACAGCGTCACGTAGCGCGCCCCGAGACTCGACTCTCTTTTCGCTCTCGCATTGCTCTCCCTCTTTTTCTCTTTTTTCCGCCACGACGCCGCGAGCACCTGTGTGGGCGAGCGTGGCTGTTTGACCCGACCCAGGGCGGCAAAAGAGAGAGATGAAACTGGCGAACGAGCTCTGTAGCAGCGCGCACAGGGCTCTGCCACTTGACCAGGAGAGCGAGACGAATCGAGATCAAAGACAGACTCGAGTGAAAAGACCGAAAAAATAAAAGTCGCTCCTTTCCAGGGGGGGAGGGGGGCGACAATGCGAGCGAGCCAGTCCGAGTGAGTAAGAGAGGGGAAGAGAGCAGAACAGTGGCGACGAAACGGGGGAGAGAACTCAGCGAGCGTGATGAGGGCAAGAGAGGGAATGGAACGAAGTGTAGAGGAAAATGAGAGGAAAGAGTCGGAGCTCCGCGTTCCCTCCCGCACTTCTACACTGCACCAGCTAACGCGCTCGCTCGCATCCGTTTGAGAGCTTGTATTTACTCATTCCGATTCCTTTCCGCCTCACCGGCAAATTCCCGCGTCCCTATATAGGGATAGAGAGGCGGGAGCAGCAGGCAATAACTGCGCGTGGAAAACTAACTTAGACTCTCGACTGCGCCATACCACGCGGATGGATTTGCTCACCTGCCTTTGCATCAGTGCCCCCTACCCCTCTGTGCGTGTATTAGCTCCGACGAGCCGAGCGCGCGAGCTCACTTCAGAAATTGAATGGCATATATGCCCCAGCTCGCTCGCTCGAGCGAAAATTGGCATTTCGAAATATTTCGCGCCCCTGCGGCTTGAACGCTCGCGAGCTTCGAACAATTTCTCGTTACGCCGTGCTGCTGCGCTCTGCGTTACCCAAGCGCGAGTGCGTCCGGCGCTAAGCCCCGAGGAAAATCGTTTTCGTTAACGTCTACCTGCACCATGGTATGCGGGCTGCGTTAGTCTGCATCGTACGTTTCCGGAATGCAATTTTAGCTGTATCAAAGCTACCTGACGGTCATTTTAAACATTTTCAACACTCGCGCGGGACCAAGGGGTCGTTTACTTTTCCCATGCGAAGCACGAGCGTGTCTTTACAAACAGTTTCAAGAAACTGCCAAGTTTAAGGCTTTTCTCTCTAAAGTTTAATAAGTGAAAAAACCACTATAAACATTAGTGGAACTTGCTCCCACCGTATTTTACTATTTTTAATACTGAATATTCACTATTTTGTTAGGGAATAGCCAGTCATTCTACGGTGGAGAAATTTCTACTAATCTTTAGTGGTTAATTCACTGATCCAACTTTAGAGTTAAGATAAGGGTGTTTTGCGTTTAAAAAGTTTGATAAATTAATTTGATTTATTAAACTTTACTTTGTAATTACGAAAATAGTAATTGAATTTTGTATAACTCAAATTTGTAATGAACCAAGTAACATAGTTCATTGTGATACTGTATTTTAATTATAAATTTATAACTATAAATATGATTATAGAACATCTACCTGGTTCGTTACAAATTTGAGCTATACAAATTTGAGGCGGCAACGCTAAATTGTATATTCAATTAGAATTTTCGTAAGGTTACCTATACTATGACCTAGAGCCGCGGGCCACTGATTGTCTTGTACGTGACGTTGACATTTTGCATGTACAACTATAATATAACGGAACTATTCTGTTACATCTAACGTTCGTTAATTAAGGTATAATTAATACATTGTGATAATGGGTGTTCATCAATAGTATAAACTGCTCACGTTATTTCTTTAATTCTCTCTTTTATGTATAGTTATAGAATTTCATATCCGCTTTATTAGTTCTAATCAACCTTCGCAATTTATACCTCTGATCTCACGTCTATTCTCATAACCTATAGTATAAAAAGCAAAAATTATTGAAATAAGCTGCGAGCGTTATAAAAAAAACTTATTACGATCACTCCGAGTTACGATTATGCATCAGTAAATTTCTCTCCTTCAGCCCTCACGGCTGATCCCCACGTGCGGATATATATATATACGGATAATAACGCGTTATATTTCGGCGATTGATGGTTTCCCGCGAGTGTAAGCAGGGATCAATTGAATTTATCACCCCGAATAAATCCATCGGCACACGCGCGCTCGCGCCGCAATATGCTTTACGCCTCGTATTATGAGAAAAGTTGTGAAGAAAGTACGTTCGCGGGCTGCGGAAGAAGAATGGAATCAGTGCGCCGGGCATCGGGGGTGATAAAAAGGCCCGAAACTTGTTGATACACGAGTAGGAGGGGAAAAGGTATATATCGGTGAAGGAAGCCATTTCCGGTATATCCTGTGTTTTCCGATGCTCGACGCCATTCCAGCTACAGTCGTTTTACGCGCGCTCACGGTACGAGAGAACTTTCACTTATCTCTCTTTCTCCCGTATATACAGAGATCCCCCGGCTTACGGGATGACGGGGGCGAACCACCACGTAGTAACTGCTCCTAATTTATTCTCCATCTGCGAGAGAGGCGAGGGTGAGCCTTATTTATTTCCGGAACTTGGTCGCCGCGCGCGTTCGTGCACAAGAGAGAAGAACCAACGAGCATGAGAGAAGGAGAGAATAACGGCGGCGGAGTAAATGAAGATGAAGGGACGTGAACGAGAGGCGAGAGCAAAATATAGAGAGAGAGAGAGAGAGGGAGAAAAAGAGGAACGATATAATATCCCGTCGGCCCAGAGAGCCGAGAAGTCAGCCCAGCTAATAGAAATATAAATCAGAAACTCTTTCGGGACACTCGCCGCGTATTACCGCGTCCGGGGACTGTATGAGTGAGAATAAGTGGCGTAGGTGGACGGACGGTCATGACGAGTAGTAAAAAAAATTTAGACGCCGCTACTGGCCTCCAACGATTCTTTTTCACTCTATTCTATTCCACGTGAAGGTGTGAGCACGCACGCCTTCAAGCAGAAACCGACACCCTTTCGTCTGCGTCTTTTTCGAGAGATATAGAAAGAGAGACGGAGGAAAGTATCTCGGGGAAACGGGCTGCACGATCAGGAATTATTATCAAATCTCGAGTCGTTCGCAAGCCCAGTAGTCGTAAAGCTGTGGGGGAAAAGTGAAATCGTCCGCAGTTTTCGCAGCTCTCGGCGGGTTGAGAGGAGGTGAAAAAGCGAGAAAGAAAGAGAGCGAGAGAGACTTTTAAGAAGCAAAGTGGACGCGGAAATAAAATACGAAAATAGAGGGGCGGAGGCCCTGCGCTGCCTGCGCCTGCTGCTGCTTCCACTACTACTAGCACCGCTACTACTCTCCGGAGGAAAATTTCGAAGCCCCGATGCTGCGCCAGCGCGGTAAGGAGAGACTCTTGACGAGTTCTTCTCGCTCTCTTTTCACGGTCCTCAGCGGCAGCCCCGGTGGCGGGGCCTCCTTGCGCGATTACTTCGCCGGAACTCGTTCAGAACTTCATTTCTCGCGCTGCAGTGCAAAAAAGATTCATTACACTTCCGAACAATTGCACCCAACCCCTCGAATATTCCCGGGGATTCTTTTCGAAAGCTCAACGGATGTCGGATTTCCAATCATATGTTCGGCAACTATTTGCTCCTCGTTTTTCTTTCACCAGAAAGCAAGAAAAGCATAATGGATTTTTATACAACAGATTCTTTATTATTATTATTCAAAAACTTTGGAACGGAATTGTCGTTCGGAACTTGAAGCTCGGAGAGAAGGTGTTAATATTTAAGCGACCACTCGAGGACGATTACCTCGAAATCCAGTTAATGAAAAAGCAGTATCACGCGCAGAGATCCCCTCTGCAGACACGCCGTCGTGTCCCGCGTGATATAGGCAGCAAAGCTCCGGGGTCGAGTCTGTTGCATTGAAAATGGATGATATCCCCCTCGAGCTAGAGAGACGTGTGCGGGAGGGAGGTATAAGGGCGCGACGGCGACGGCGGCGGCGGCTGCAGTAGGATACGGGCGTCGAAAGCACGTGCGTCTCCCGGTAAAACGCCTCTCGGATCACTTGCGACCCTCGGGAGCGTAACCCCTTGAACTACCTCCACACAGCTCAGCTCTCTCCCTCCCTCCCGCCGCAGCGCACTTCATCCACTTCCTCGCCGAGGCGCTTGGCAAGATCCTTCGCGTCGCGCAGAGTCCGACAGGAGGAGGGGGAGCGCATCCATGGCCGCAGAGAGCCAGCCAAGCCAGGAGAAGAGGAGCGCGACGGCAGCTCTCGAAACTGCCGAGTTGCAAATGTATCGTTAGCCCGTGCGCGTGCTCCGAGAGTTACCCAGCTTCTAGCCCCCCTTCTTGCGTGTTACCCACCCCTACCTTCGGCGCGCACTGCTGTCGACGCGTTTCTTGTTCCTATACCTTGCTCTACCCTTGCTCACCTATACGAGTCTCGCGTGTCTCTCATACTGTGTGCATTGCGTGCGCGTGTGTGCGGCTACCAGTTGACACGATCGACACTCGGCTCGAAACTTCCGGGCGTCCTGGCTATAACGCCGCCCCCGCGATTATTAATGTCCTTTTCATGACTCGATAGGGCGCGACTTGTCGAGTTTGACCTTGTTTTTTTTTACCCTAAGCGCTAAATCAATCGCGGTCTGTGTGTGCCTGTGCTTACCGTGCTGAGGTACTTTACAGGGTATATTGTTTTTGTTTTCTTCTAATAAGTTCAGGACGTATACCCGGTTTTTTTCCCTCGTTTTACGTTTTCAAACTCGTCTTTTTTTATCGTTCCGCGTCGACGTCGTGCGGCATATGTGATAATAAAACGTCGATTAGCTTTATTTCATCGGCAAACGATTGTTTGGGGGGATTCCAATAGGTGATACGTGAAAAGACGAGAGAGGAAGACAGAGAGAGAATCATGGGAAATTCAGTAGCTTTATGATTTATAACAATGTGCCTACATTCCGATTCCATTAGAGCGGTGAGCGTGTAGTAGGAGTACTAGTAGTAGTAGTAGTAGTAATAGTAGTAGCGAGCGTGGAGCCTTTTGAGAAATGAAAACTTTACGAGCCATCTCGATGAAAGGGAGATCATAATAGCGCGTATATCTTCGCGACGGTCGAAAGCGCGAGGACACTGAGAGCGGTCTGAAAGGACCTTCAGTGCGCGTGCGAGAGTGGAGAGCTTCCTGGAGGAAATCCACTGTCTGCGCTTGAAACTACGTCACTAAGTTTCCCTCGAATAACCTATTGAGATTACATCATTTTCCGTTATATCGCTCGTTTAGTTCAAACTTGAGTTTTCATCAGTTATTTTTTATTTTTCCGGGAACGATATTCATTTTTAGCCTGTTTTTAGGAATGACAATTTTCCTCTATGTAAATAAATATTTATAAAGCGTTAAATGGATTTCGCTTTTGAAGCTGGTTAAATTAATTTTAATGAATCTGTATATGAATTTGCAATATCGTTATATCGTTAGTGTAAAAAATGAATCTATTTTGCAATGAAAAAACCAGATTCAGCAAATTCAATAAAAGAAGTGATAAATTTGAAAAGAAAAAGGAAGATCCTCCTCCCTCTCGAACTTCCACCGCGACATAGATAGAAAATAAAATCTTATCAGCGCTTGTCTTCGCGCTTCGATGATTCTTTTATGCTCATTTACGATCGATGATATCGAATCAGAGTGTAAGAGTGAGGCTCTCCCCGTAACCGCGTGGATATATCTCACGGACTCTTTAGTCTCGATGAGACTCGAATAATTCTCTCTTTCTCTTCGGTGCTAGCCCTCTTTCCCCTCTACCCTGCACTGCAGTGCAGCATAGCGCCCGGATAATTAAGGAAGTTTTGTCGGGACAATCAGAATCCTGGTTTGCCCCGGCGTTCTGGTTTCTGGATTTTGCGATGCTCGCGCGCGCTCACTCACTCGCGAGGAGGAGGAAGAGGACGATGAGCTTCATACAGCAGCGGTCTACTAGTTTCACCGAGGAATGTCAATACTACGGGAACTTTCCGATGCCGCCGCCGCCGCTGCCGAGCGAACGAAAATACGAGCGTCTCCGTCTATCGCTCTGTTTACCAAGTTCGCTCCATTGACGCGTCGCTGAAAGCCGCGCGCTATCTCGACTTTGGTTAATTTTTACACCGGGAAGGAGAGTGCAGCTTTTCTCTTCTCTTTTCCTATCGTACTCTAATAATTAGAACTCAATTGAATAGTCGGTGAACTTCCTCTGTGTATATACCTCTCCTGCAGTTAATTAAAGTGTTTCTTTTTTTTCCCCTCGTGACGTCGACGATGGCTAACTTATATATCGGCTAATTCCGTATGATAAGTTCAATATTATATTGCGAGTCAACAGGACGGTGGGAGAGAAAAATAAAAGAAATTATGGACGATGGCCCGAAGGTACGAGAGCGGAATCTACTCTGTTCTCGCTCTTTCGCTCCTTCTCTCCTTCTCGCCGTGTGTGTATTGTCTTTTCCATTTTCTACGCGTACGCCATCCTTTGCCTCACCTTTGCCTCTCTCTTACGTTCTCTCCAGCGTTCTCGAGTGGCTTAATGGAAAAAGGGTCCCGAAGGACCGCTGAAACCTGGCCATCGAAATCTCGGAATATCCCGCCCGGGATTTGGGACAATAATTCTAAAAATATTGCCGCCTTATTCCCATCCGACCCCTCGGCAATGAGCAGTTAATAAGCTCTCCTTCTCTTCGCGTATCCCTTTTCCTTCTATTTTTTTTCCTTCCTCTCTCGATTTTCGCCCACCTTTTTCTCACCTCTTGATCCCGCCGTAATTAACCGCGAATGACGCACGCGGATGGGACGCATTCCGCTGAAAAGAACCTACCGCGGTCCGATACGGAGGCAATTTTTCTTCGAAGCCGCTGCAAGATGGAGTCTTATCTCCTCGTTCCGACGGCTGATCAACAATGTACTTAGAAAATCCTAGTGGAGTACGTCGCGAGGCGGCCGCCGCTGCCGTTGTATCGGCTCCGATCGATCGATCGTCTTGGTCCCTTTCTTGCGCACGTCCATCCTCTCTCCCCTCGAATACCGCGCAGAACTTGATGCTCTCTTCGCCTCCAGCACATACGCGTAGGTTGGCGCGCTCACTCCTGCCGTTGCCACCGCGTCGAAGTTATTGCCTCGGTTTTTATTGCGCGAGTTATTGCGCATCAGAGAATGGACCAAGAAGGACGCGCAGCAAATTCGCTCGTCCCCTCCTCCCCCTTACCCCATGTATTTGCCTTCCTTTTATTTTCTTCCGTGTACTTTCATTTTTTATGACCCTCGATACTTTACCTTTTCCGCTATTTATCCGCCTCATGATCAGCTTCCTCTTCCCCACCGTTCAATTGTATTTTTTTCCGCGAAACTGCAGCATATATTCATAGAGAAATTAAAGTACAGTGGCTCATTTCATGCAACGCGCATTCCCCGAATCCCGAAGATTGTTTTCTTATTGCATTATAAATTCACTTACCCAACCTACGCTCACTACTATATTTGTTATGAAACCAAATAAGTTTTGCGTATACGTCTGTACTGCATTTTCGCTCGTGAGCGCTCTTTCTCTCTCTCTCTCTTTCCTTTATATATTCTCCTTTTTAACCCAGCACTTTTCCGGCTGCCGCGAAGCGTTCAGAATTCTTATCTCCTCGCGCGGCCCGCAGAACGCGAGCACTGGCACGAGCACGCGCCGACGATCTCTCGCATAACGAAATCGGAAAAGCATACACGCTCGCGCGAACCAAAGTGCTCCTTTGAAAAATTTGCAGCGCGAAAGGAACCTCTCTCTCTCTCACGCAGGGGGCGACACACAAGGAAAAGCGCGCGGGCGTCGATCTGTATAGCTATATACGGCATTGTTGGGAGGGAGAAAGATTACTCACAGGTCAGCGAGGACGCGTCGACTCTGCGGCCCTCCGCAGCCGCGACGACAAAGTATCATAGGCGGCGGTTCGGTCACCGGTCGCGCGCCTCGTCTTCGACAGCTGGCAGCACACAAAGAGAGAGCGAGAGAGAGCGTTGGCCCAACTGAGCTGGAGGTATGTGCACTGACGCGAAAATCGCCAATGCCGGTGTACACACACCGAAAATAGACGATCCGTTTGGTGCTACGCGAGAAAGCTTGCCGCGATTTTGACTCCCCGCGACAAAAAGGCTGCCGCTGCAGCACACCGAACTTTTTCGATAAAAACGCCAGCCCGCTCGCCTTTACAGCGCGCTAAGCCTCTCGCTCTATATAATCTCTTAAGCTTTTATTTTCGTGTCTTCGGGCGCTTTGTGCAAGCGCGCTTGCGGCTTCCTTCGCGCGAGCGCGACATCTAAATATATACTAAGGAAGCGTCGTAAGAATATTTCGCACCGAGGGCCCGGAGAAAACTCTATTTTTCTATATAAAACGCGGCTCGTAGATTATTCGCTCTTTCAGTGACGCGAAACTTTTTAAAAGTCTGCTGAGATTGCACAAATATATAGGAGTTACGGACAAGTATACTCCTATCTGCAATTTTTCGCAGCCTTGAATCGGATTTTTTAATCAAAAACGAGAAAGCGCTAAAGTTCTTTGAGAAAAGCGAGACCTCACACTCGATGTGATTTCTTCGGGATTCCAGCAGCGGATTATCCCTTGAAAGACTTCGGCAAAGAAGAGGAACTCGCAAACGGACAAACGTATATAAGACGGCCAGACACCTGCTCCCTTAGTTTCGCGCATAAAAGCTGCCTCTAGGCGACTTGAATAGACGATCTTCGCTTTTGAACTATAAATATATATAGATCTCTTTTTTTCAGCCGCAAATGCAACCGTGATTTCCTGCATCCTTAGCACTATTTAATTATACCATTCGATTGGGTATACCTCGGGAAATAATAATGATCATAATTACATTTGAATGAATTCTCGGTTTTTACATTTAGAAATAATATTTAACCGATAGCATGTCAACTGTGTGTCAAAAAGTTATCATTTAGAAATATCATTATTATCCTGTGCTAAGAATAGCATTATAAATAGACCGCACTGGCCTAGATTTTCTATTCAATATTCAATTAAAACTGTGTTAATGAGAATCGAATGTAGCATTATTGTGTCGCGTCTAGTATTTACCCGTTGGAAAGTTCGGAATACACGTCGGTTTGTAGTTTAATCAATGTGAATTTGATGGATCGAATAAATATTTCCCTAATTAATGGTCTAATTGAAGTTGCCGAATGATGATTATATATGTATTCCAATTAAAACCGTGTGATTAACTATGAAATACGTCGTTATTGTGTAGTAATTTATATAATCAAAGAAAACTTGTAGAAGCGCTGTTTGATAGATTGAGTATTGTGTGTATATAAATATGCTCTATTTACGCAAACTCAATATTAACGGTTCTCAGAATTTAATACCAATTTAATTTCATGTAATATCGTAACGTTTCATCGAAATGTTATACGAACAAAATTTGCATTACATATTTCGTACTAATCATTGATCCTACAATGAAATTCTTAAAAATTATTCCCAATATTCGCACAAAGTAAATACAGGAGTTGCTCGTTACATCAAACAGTGATAATACCTCGCGCTCGTAAATCCTCGACGATACTAACTAGTCCGCTATCTGAAAGTGATACGGCCATTTTGCGGCTGTAACTATATTCGGCCAGGACTCCGCAATCCCGCGATCGGTATAAATTTACAAATTGCTATTCATACCGGGGGCCGTATATACGCGCGTGCGGTTTCACGCGCGGAATCCGCTATCGCACCTGGGGCGTCGCACGTGTAAGATCAGTGCTCGACTCCGGCAAAAGGAAAAGAAAATAAGAGACCCCTGGTAGATAGATATTTATTTCGTGCGCGCGCACCCACGGCGAACTGATAAAGAGAGGAGAGAAAGGGGGGCAAAAAATCGAGTGCACGGGGTCACAAAAAGAAGGAGCGAGAGACACAAAGTTTCCAGACATCGCCCGGGACGAGAAAGAGCCGCCGGAAAAACTCGACGTTGGAGTAGTACACAGAGTTTAGCACGCGCGCGCGTCTTCGCTTGAAGAAAGAGACGCGGAGACAGGCTTTCGATCGCAGTAGAGAGCTGACGACGCTCCACCTCGCGCGAATATAAATCTCGCGAACGTTTTGTAGGAGCGTGCGATGAGTGTACCTCTCCACCCGCGAAAAGGAGGGTAGTATAGCAGTAGGATTCGAGAACGCTGCACGGGGTAGCTTTATTTCCGGCGATGAAAAAGAAGTGTGTCGTTTAGTATTCGCGACATGGAGCCCGGAAGAATAGCGCGTGAGCGAAGAAGAAGAACTGCCTTTTCATTGAGTATCGATTACCCGCGGATCGAGCCACAATCAGAGCGCCGCTGTATACGTGTGTCTCTTTCGAAAAAAATAAGGTAAACGGACCACTCGATAACGTTGCGGAGGTTGCGCGCCGCTTTGTTCGCCTGTGCCCCCCCCCCCCCCCCCCCTGGGGGGAGAAATAGAAAACTTTCATCAATCAAAGCGTATTAAATAATAAAGCTTTTTTTCGCTTTCAAATAAATGATGTATCTTCTCCCGACGTATCGATTGAAAAATATTTCCGGTTCTCTTTGTAGCTCTGGGTATTGTTGAGTACTGAAAGCTTTTTTCCCCGCCTTTAATTGAATTCGCGGCATAAACACTACGGTATGAATACTTGCCAGCGTAAACGTATAAATCACAACGTGATTGAAAAGAATGCGCGGATATAGAAGGATTTAAAATATTGACCGATCCGAATGAACAACGAAGGTATTATTTTGGAATGGTTACATATACGTGACGGTGAATTACTCGTTGACTGAAACAAGTTGACGCTCTCGAAATTCCGCGTCAGGTAAAAGTAAGTGCGCCACAATGTGCTTGCGAGCGCCACGCGTTATACGTGCGTGCCTTCATGAATCATTCAGACTTACGCGCGATAAAGTTTATGTCTTCGGGTACTAGGCCCGATGTCTAATGCGATCTTGAGGCGCTATAATCCGCTGGAAAGCTGCTTCCTCTCTCGTTTTTATCGCGCCTTTCCCAACATTACCTCTGCCGCTCGCCTACATATTACACGATCGGGAATAAATCATCGGCCCTCGTGTGCGATTTTTTACGAGCGTGAAGGTCAGGCAGCTTTGCACGCGCGCAAATTCCAGCCGGCAAATTTAAAAGAGAGAAGCTGGGAGGACACATTATTCGTCTGGACGTAATCCGCCTACTTTGCATGTTTTTTGCCCGTATATCGCCGCCTGCCGCCATATACAGCGGCGTTGGTCAGTGAATCAGCTCTCGGGCCGACCGCCGCCGCTGCTGCTATGGCCATTAACAATCTCTAATAAATTCGTCGCAGCTTTTCCGCGTAAATTTAAAAGGCGGGGGGGTGCGCTCGCTCGCTTGCTTGCTGTACCTCTGACGGTGGTGTGGTCTCGTGTTCACCTCCCCCCTCCCCTACCCTTACATAGCCGTATAAACGCAGAAGCGGAATAAATTAGAGTCGACTGGACCGCGTCGGATGCTCCGGGGCTCAAAAGATTACTCCGTACGTTAATACCCGGGGCTTTGTGTATCGCGCGGGCACGCGAGCTTCACCGCCGTCGACTCGCTGCTTCAAGGGGAGATGCATGCGATGCATCGTTTGGCCGTCCGTTCGTTCGTTCTCTTGGCTGTTATTATAAAAATAATCCGATGCAAGCCCGGGTTCCGCCCGTTCCTTTGCAAGTCAAAGACGCCCGAGATGAAAGAGGGAGGAGGAGGTGGCCTTTGGAAAATATTTACTCGGACGTAAGTGCTTTACCGGGATCAGTTGGCATGAGTAAACGCCTTGCATGTGTTGCTTATATATGCACGTTTAATACATTTTATTCTGTTAGAGGTTTGGTAGTGCCATTTGTCAATAATTCCTTTAAAAGATAAGCTGAACGCATGAGAATGCAACATTTTTAAGGAATATAATGAAAAATCTGGGAATGTAGGTCATTAGTATTACTTTAGATACGAATTGACATTCCCTTTACGCTGATAGAAACGCTTATTTATTTATAACTGAAAGCACTGTTTTGATGGTCATTCGTGCAGCAAAGTACGCTTTCCCCGAAGAGTAAACCTAAATTTTTCATTCGCCACTCGTCAAAATTTACGAAGAAGGCGCGCCCGCGTGAGCACTCGAAAGACAATCCTCCGGATAAACGGGGGCAAACTGGCCGATTTATGACGAACGATTTGTCCGTGCACGACAACTATATATAGGTTTCGTACAAACTTAAGGAAGAGGGCGAGAAACTTTTCTTTCCACCGCTTGTTCTTTCCGACTTATTTTCCTGGTCTTGGCAAAAGCATAGGTGTACACACCGTCCTCGCCCCCCCCCCCTCTCCGCCCCTCTAATGGACGGTCCTCTAAATAACAATAAAGCAAAACTACCGCTGGCTCGCTGGCATTACGGAGCCATTCTCCGTGGGCGATAACGCCGCGAGAGCTCGGCTGCACTCACGGAAAATTCTCTCTCTGCCCCCCCCCCCGACTTTCGCCGGCTGCACCACTGCTGTTGGAGGGTACTTACGCCCTCTCTTCGGACAATCGACATTGTGTTCGCCGTGTGTGAGCAGCGAGAGCGTGGCACCAAAAATTACGTTTTATTTTAAAATTGCTGCCGTTACACCTCCGCCCCTCGCTCGCGGCCACCACCTTTCACGGGCTTCCATTGGTGAGAAAAGTCGAGTATGTTGTTTTAATAGTACCATCGCCGCACTGGTCTTTGCGTCAAAAGGCGACCGTTCGAGTTATATGGTAAATTAAACCGAAAAAGTTGTAGTGTCTCTCCCGCGTGGCATTCTTATCTCGCGCGGTTTTTAAATGATTTTTCGAGTTCTCGAATGCGGCTAGTGCAGCGTAGCGAGGCCAGAGAGAGATAGAGAGAAAAGAGAAAGGTTAGGAAGAGAGAGCTCCAGTGAAATATATACAGCGAGCAGGCGAGGGAAAGAGAGATATCGTCGTCGTCTGTACGCCATGCACGGATAAAATTCTGAATGGTAACGACCCCTTTAAAAGTCACATTGCTTTGCATTCCTCGGCACGAGAGAGAAAGAGAGAGAGAGAGAGGGAAAGGGAGAGGGAGAACGAGAATGGGATATTCGGTCGCGACGGTGGCGTACCACCTTCCTCTCTACCTTTCCTCTGCATCTCTCTCCCTCTCCGTTCTCTCTGTCTCCCTCTGTATCTGCTATGCGACGCTCTCTCCATCCCTCCCTCCATCTTTCTCTCTTCGGCGTCTTTCCTTCCTGCCGGCACTGCAACAGTCCTCTCGACCTCGACTCCGGTCCCTTCTCCCCCTCCCAGCCATGCTAGCGCGCGAACGGTAATCCGACGCGGCCGACGTACACGCTGCATACTTGATTCCACTTAATTAGAGTCGCTTAACGCTCCTTCTCCTACTCCCCCCCGCCCTCTCTCTGTCCTATACCGCGCCTGAATAATAACGAGCGAGCGGCACTCCAATTGTCTCTTCCTATTTCACATAACTTGATTGATATTACAAGGTGAGCGCGAATTTTAGCGGCGAGCTTAGTCGCATTCTAAATTAACCCGCCTGCCGGGGACCCTCTCTCTCTCGCTCCGCTGCATTTGTTACACTAAATGCTGCAAATTGCGCGTTATTTTACTTGCTCTCCGGGGCTCCGAATAATGAAGAGAAAAAATATTTTATATAAAGGTTGTATAATCTTAAAGACCGCTTTCTTCACCCTCCGCTTAAGCGCATGTTTACGTCTGCTTAGCACACTCATGTTTTATTAAAATAATGATACTTTTATGCTGTCTAATAACAAGCTCGTTCCGCAAATTAACTTATAAAATACCGCGTGGGAAAGTTACCATCGCATCCTTACACAGCTGCAAAGCAGCGCTTTGAAAATCTGCAGCAACACTGATATAATCCGCCGGGCGAGTATTATTGCAACCGCTTGATTCTCAAGTAGCTGTAAATTTAATGAAAATTTAGCCTTCCATGCACGTCGAGGCATCTGCAGCAGCCAGCACCAGCCCCACGTTCTACTCATTGCGCACACACAACACTACCGCTGCTACTGTACCAACAACAGCAGTAGCGGCACGGGCTCGAGTTCATCGTTGAAACTAATATAAGAGGCTTATATTCGTCGTTCTCCACGCGCCCGAGTAAACTGTTGCAGCAGGCTGCCACTGTTGTTGCACCCCGATGAATATTTCTGCCCTCGCGCGCGTCTACGTATATCTACAGACAGCAGAGAACCACCACCTCTGCTATATACACACATACTGGCATATATATGTATATATATGTAGGCGATCAAGGGCGCGGCGCGCGTGGGGTACTTGTAATTACGCGAGAGAGCGCAGTATGTACGTGTACGTACCCCGGCGGCGGCATGATTCACTAGCGACCACTTCTCCCCCGTGGCCGTCAGAAACTTAATTAACTATTCCGTCCCGTAATCCCGCGCTCTCTCGCGGGTGTTGCCGGCCTACTGCTGCTGCCTCTCTCTCCCTCAGACATCGTGGCCCCGGCGCGCCGCGCGGGCGTTCGTTCGGCATGTGAACGCAGTTGGCTGTGGAGCGCATTCGTTACATACCCGCATACGGACACAACGACCGCGGCTGCGGCGGCCGTCAGCTGGCTTTTCCGCGCAGACAGCTCGGGCTTCGTTACACGGTGCGCGAGCGCGAGTCTGCACCTGCAGGGGCTGAGTTTCTCTCGTTTGCGCGCCACCCGGACGCTAACGTATGCACACTTTCCCGGCTTTTCGCCGACGTTTCTTATATACAGGTTGGCGGAGCCTGCTCTCGTCGTGATGATTAGTTTAACAAGTTCTGAACGTTTTATAACGTGGAAGGCTCGTTTTTGGTCTTTCTAGTTTTTCGAAAAGTTTCTACTACGCTGGGAATATTATTTTGTATTTTGCTGAATATCTGGAAGATAGGAATTTCCAAAAAATGGAGAGATAAACTAGTGAAAAAAAAATAAAAATAAAACTGCAGACTTGTTTGAATAACATAGGTATGTATGTATTTGCAACAATTTTAAAATATTGGTTTAGCTACGAAAAGAACCAAAATGATAAAACTTTGAAATATTTGAAAATAACATTTTAAAATTACATTTTCAAAAAATATTTAACCATGTACAAAAAAGTATTTTACATCACTATATTTTTATACAAAAAATTGTAATTAACACTTGAATACAAACGTCAAACATAACTTGAACAACATCAGTAGTACGAGTCAATAATAGTGTTGGTATATGAACAAATCTATGGAACTTTTAACATTTGCGTGACTATTTTCTTGAGTAATTTACTGCTGCTATTATAGTGCTATTCTAAGCACATACACGAGAGAGGGTGTAACATTTTCAATTTTTATGCAGAAAATCAGTCCTGTAAACCATAGTAGTGTGCCACAAAGGGTACATTTCAGGATTGCAGAAAATTGTCAAAAAAGTGTTCATTTCGAAAAAAGAAATATTCACGGAAATGTTAAAAGTTCCATGGATTTACTCATAAAGGTTATACTAACTAATATTACGGTGTACTTAGAAAGTCTTACATGACAATAGAATCGTTGATTAATTATATAATCATATGCTATTTCATAATATGCCTTGTGACAAAACTATACATCATCCTACTAATCTACCGCAGTAAAGTACGAAAATAACAATTAATAAAAATAAATCCCCAAAGGCTTCTCAATCTCGTAATATATCCCCCAAAATTATTTCCCCCTCGTCTTCCTCGTCGTTTTTAAACGATCGCATAGCGCTTCATGAGTAGGGCTCAGCACTCCCTCTCTCTTGCGTAAATAAATTTTTCAACGTACAAAGTCCCCTCCTTGTAGAGCTGAGAGCCTCGCATGTAGAGAGAGAGAGAGAGAGAGAGAGAGAGAGAGAGAGAGAGATCACAGACGATACGGCTGCTGCAGTGAGAGGAGGCAAAAAGCGCGATAGTAGCGTTTCGATTAAATCGAGAGCCCGATGAGAAATCGCGATAAGCACGCTCTATATACGTATATGTATATAGTTATATATATATTCGTGCTTGTAGCGGAGTGGGAGTGGTGGAGAGCACACGGGGGGCCTACCTCTCCCCCACCTCTGCTATACGCTCTCTCTCTCTCCATTATGATAGCGAAACGCAAATGCTCGCAAGCCCGCGGCTCGAGAGACCAGACTCCATCTGGATTATCTTCACTGATTTAATTTATTACCGGGATATTACCGGCTGATATAGTCGCTCGCTTGAGTTATGGCTGCTTAGGCCGCCTCGTGCGCTCGCGAGTGCAAGCGCTTCGCACAAAGGCGAAGAGAGAGAGAGAGAGAGAGAGAGAGAGAGAGAGGTGCGAGAGTGCGAGAAGTGGCAGGAAGCGCGAGGAGGGCGGAGTCTCTCTCGCCGCTATATTACTCTCTCCTCGAAAGTCTCGTACACTGCGCGCTCACAGCTTCGGCCTCTCTCGTTCGTGTTCACCCAACCCCAGAGACTCAACTCCACTCGACTCGCATGTGAGCGCGCACCGGCGAGCTTTCCTACTCGATAATTATCGGTGGCTTATACACGTGTGCGCGACGATGTATCGATCTCGTCGAGGGCGCCCTACATGCTGTATATACGCCCTGAGAAAGAGACGCCAGGCGCCCATCTTAATTAGCTGGACGTGATTCAATGCAGTGGCGATAGACGATGTATTATACTACTTAAACTTGGCGGATTACGCCTGTCCCTCCCAATCTGAAACATCGTTCGCGAGGACAGCAACTACAGTAACTACAGTAAAGTCCACGCGTACGGCTCTCGCGATTAGTGCGAGTAAAATAAGTACAAAGTCACGTTAAACCTCTTGCCCGTAAGTTTTTACTACCGCCAATGTCGTTAAACGCGCGAGCGCTCTGTCGCGAATATTCTCTACCTCTCTCCCTCTTGTCCACGTAATGTGTGCATTTTGCCATTTTTTGCCCCCGCCTGATACGAAATCGTATTTTATACTTCATCCGCGGCGTTCTAATATATCGAAGCTGAGTGTAGCTACGCATATACCGTGTGTGGCTGTGCTACTTTGGCCCTTCCCGAACTTGGTCAGCTTTTATCTTCCGTCGTTTTACGCAGCCGTAAAAAATTTTACTAAAATAAACATGGCTCTCTCTCTCGCGCGCGCGCGCTTTGTACCTTTTACGAGGCTGAAATAAATTTTTCAATTGCTACTACCGAGATGCTTTCCCCTTTATCGGCGCAAAAAGCGATATTCTTCCACATTGATTAACGGCGTTATATCCACGCAATACACCGAGGGAAGGCAAAGGCCATTTTTAACAGCGAGCTGCCGGTGCAAGTAAAAAACTTTGAACACGAATAAATTTGGCCAATGAAGTGATCTTTACGAGGTGGGTGGGGAGAGTAATCCGAGGTACTATCTCGCAAACGTCTCTGCATATGTCTTCGGGCGCAGAACAAAGTAGGCCGAGTTCCAGTAGCAGCAGCAGCAGCAGCAGTTGGGAAAAAAGAGTATAGAGCCAAGCCTCGAAATCCGAGTCGACGCTACGGCGCGAGCGATAGCCGGCAACTCCCTTGAAAATTCCCGTTCCTCGTCCAATAAAAACTTTGGACCACCTTCCTCCCCTCTCCCCCTCGCTCGAGAGAGAAAGAGATATCCGTACGTGCTCGCGGCGGGGCATGCACCTGAAACTTTTCGATTTCACCTACCCGCGCGCCGTTCCTAATACTTATACGCGAGCGCGCCGGCGAAAGAGAGCAGACGCGTAATTTCTACTTCAAGGAGAATCAGACTTTATCCTATCTATTGTCCCAGTGCGAGCGGAGCGCCGCTGCTGCGCGAGCATTAGTCGTCGAGTTGTACGACTGCGATGTAATAAAAAATTAATTCCCTCCGGGACTCGTGCGGCATGAAATACTTTTTGTTTGAAAGTCGGCTGCATGCGTGGGCGTTGAGCGGAGCTGCGGGAGGGAATATTTTCTTGCGTTTGATTTGAAATCTGCGTAATGGAAAAACGGCGTCTCTTGTAAGTGCGAATGTTTCATCGCTATGCAAGACTTTTTTTCTGAATATATATTCTACCTGTGCTTGCACCTCCTCAGCTTGTAGAACGCTTCATTTCTAAACCATGAATATTTACGGATATGCTCTGCATTCTCTTTATAGAGAGGGTTTTTATTGTTTTTATCCATATTCTAAATATGGAGAGTTCTGTTAATTAGTCCGTCATGTAATTGATGACGAATAAAATGCGATACTATAGAAACGAAACTGTCATCAATTACATGACGGACTAGTTAACAGAACTCTCCATATTTAGAATATATGGATAAAAACAATAAAAACCCTCTCTATAAAGAGATACATGCCAAGCAATTAATAATACAAAAGATCTATAATTATCTTAAACTTAAGATATATAATCCTTAACATTAATAAATGCTTTAATTGAATAGAGAACTGATGTAAACACCCTAAAGTTTAAGCCCCCCGAGGATTTACTGTATATAATAAACCTTTCATTAGGATAATCATGTAACAGATTACGCTGCAAACTTTCATAGAATCCGAAATGAAAATTATGTATTTAATCCTTAACAAACAATATCAGAGAAATTTATAATTTACAAACTTCGAGGACTATAACTTTAAGTCCGTGTAAAGTTCTCGAACGAACTGTACAAGCGAGGGATGGAAAAAGAGTTGGAACACAAGAATTTGATAGAGATTGAGTTCAAATTGCTAGAGTGTTGCATGATCATTGTCTAGGAGGAAACTACTTGTACGCGCTCGTCTGGGCGGGGGTAGCTTATATTGCGCACTGATTCGAAATTCTGCAACTTTGGCTGCATTTTCTCACGTTCATCTCTGGCGCTCTATTATTCTATAGTGCATTGTTCTATGTAATCTCACGTTCCCTTTCTCCTCAATTCTCTCCCTTTCTCTCTTCCTTTCGCACGCCTCTCGTTCGTCTTCAATATCTTTTATTAAATTTTTAAGCCTCCCTACGAGTTTAATTAAAATCTGTATTTTCCCGACTGAGCTGCTGCGGACCTATTATTATTTTTGTATCGCATTAAACCGGCGCTTCCTCGCTCGATTCATCAGTCTCTCTCTCCCTCTCCCTCGGCCCTGCACTCGCGAGCGCGCGCACTCCCCGTCCAGAACTTTCTAAATGGAGTTTCCTCGTACCTATATTCGCCGCTTAATGCGGACCTCTTTGTCTCCGTCCAAAGTGTTTTGCTTAATTCTATAGAATCCTCTAAGCGAACCTACTTTTTCCGTTTTAATGAGTCAGTGCGTTTCTTTCGACACGACTGTGCGCTTTTGCCACGCGTTTCCTTTTTTCTCTCTCAATCCCCCGGCGCTCTTTTGAAAATTTTAATCATTCTAAAATAAACGTCTCCACTCTTCCAGGTCATTTTTACCGCACTTTCGCGCTCTCTACTTAAAATTATATCACTTAACCAAACAATTTTCCGCGTCGCGACGTCGTCATAGAACGAGTATACTACCGCCCGGTATATACGAAGAATGTAAAGCAGAAGAGTAATACAGCTTCATTTCGCGGGACGTATAACGTTTATTTCCCCGTGCGTGCGGCCGGAAGTAAGCGCGGCGACGAACTACCTACTACGAGCAAGATGCGTAAGACCATGCGAGCGACTCTTTGCGCATAAAGCGCTCGTGACTCTCTCGGTCTCTACCTCAGTGGAGATTTTTTAACGTTTTAGCACACGTGCCAGTGAGGAAGAAGTCAGCCAGCCCTTTAGCCATCCCTCCACGCATATGCACATACGACCTCGCAAGTTTATTCTCTTTTCAGAGGTCGCGCGAGTAAGAGCGCGCGCATAGAGGCAGAGATGCGCGGCTGGAAAAAGAGAGCCGTTCGGCGGGGCTATTTCATCACCTAGAGCTCGGCTGAATTTCGCAGCAGCAGCAGCAGCCCTGCGGGGCTTTTTCCGTGAGCGCGCGCAAGTGTCCGGGGCCGCGGCCGTTGAATGCCGAGTAGCCGCTCATTAGGGATGAGGGCAGGAGACGCGCTCTCGCGCGGCCAGGAAGGGACGGGAGGGGCAAAGAGAGAGGGATAATAAAGAGAACGAGAGGCCATCTCTGCAGAGTAAGCGCTGCGCGCGGTAAAGAGAGGTGGGGGCATTGTGCTAAAGGGTCACACATTCCCGCTCTCTCTGTGTGTCTGCAGCTCTGCATAACGCGCCGGTGACCTCAGCGCTCGTCGCATCAGCGCATCGATTCTCCATTTTCAATATAACCCACAGGCGCGCGCGTTCCCCACTCGATTTCTTCATTTCGACCACACGCGAGAGACCGCACTTATGAAATTTTCAAAGCCAGAACGCCCCACTCAGCCGCGTGACCGAAAAACCGCGATGGAGAGAGCGGCCGATTCCCCCCCGCATAGCTTGTTACAGGACCATTGTAAATACGGCCAGCCTCGATTGTGCGCTGCGGCTTTGATTCCGGAAGCGATTTCGTTATTTCGAAGTAGTAGAGGACGAGTAGGAGCTGGAGAGGGAAGAGTCTCGATCTCGCGCGCGTGCGACGACGACGACGACGACCGCCGAATCGCGGCAGACGAGCCGGAATAACGATCGAGCTCGTTGACCCTCGGAAAGAGAAAGAGCGAGAGAAGCCGGCTCCATGCGCAGCTTATACGAGTCCGATCTATTTCACTGCATCTCGTTACTCGGATACCTTATGGCCTCGTTATCTCGGAAGGGCGTGATGTTCGCTCTCTCGCGGGGTAAGCGGCGGCGGCCGCGAGGATACATGGCTGCTGCGCTAGCGCGCGAAATGCACGGGAGAGAAAGGAGGATGGGAGGGAGTCGTATAAGGCGACCTTTTCACAAGATTTATTAAATTATTTGCTCGTTTTTAACGTCAGAGCCCAGTGCGCTTTCTCTCCTTGTTAAGCCCCCGGCGACGTAGATTCCCCCGCGAGCGCAAGCTGCTTTGACGTCGGCCCAACCTCTATTGTGTTATATTGAGACCTAACTATATACAACTAGGAGAAGGGGGGCTGTTGTCGCGATCTTCGACGTCGTTTTTTTTCTTACTTGTATCAATGGGTGCGCTACTCCTCCCGCGAGACTTATAATTCATTAGTGAGAAGTGGCCTTATATAGTTTGATATAAAATTTTAACGATCCCTCCGCCACTCGATGTGCTACTGACGGAAAAGCTTCTTTACCATCCTCTCGTTTTTTATAATTACAAAAATCGTTAGACGCATTTTCCACGGCCTTTATTTCTCAGAATGGCCATATGAATTCCCATTTTATGTAAACTGTGTAACATTAAAGTAAAATTAAAATACAGACGCCGTGTATATGCACCTTTTTTCTAATTCGATCAAGGTACTGGACTGAAAAATGTGTATGTCAAAATGTAAATAATTTAAAAAAGGTACTTTCAAAAGTGTTCTTATTATTAAAAAGTCGTCGGTGCCAAATATTTGTGTTGTATATCATTTTTGAAGTAAATACGCAATGCTCTATAGATATCCTGTGCTTTTAAAATAAATTTTGAGTCGAAAAGAGCTTGCTTTAAAATGTAAATAGAGTTTTGAGGATAGCGAGTTTTGTTTTATCTTTCAAAAATTGTGCATAGAAATGTTTCATTAATCTGCCTGAAAATTGTAAAACTTTTCCCCCAGTAAATCTTTGCGCTATCTGTGTCGTCGACACAAGCGCAAGCACATTTGCCCTTATAAATCCTTGAGAGCGAAAACTAAAGAATATGAGCATCATTTAGGAAAGAACTTTCGCGGACCTAGAAATATGGAATTATAGTTTCACTTTGATACAATTCCTTTACTCGTGCTCCATCAATTTAAACTGATATTCAGCTGAAATTTTAAATTGCAGAATTTGATTTGTAGTCGCTATTTTTGAAAGATTAGTTCGAAATGTAAAGCCATACTTTCGCACGATTAAACGATAAAAAGACTAAACCCCTTTGAAGAGTTGTGATTAAAATAACGAGTAACTATTGCAAACAAACAAGCACGCTAAAGCGGGACTCGAAGAATCATAGTTTAAGGGCCATTCTTCCGTTGCAATAGGGCAGCAGGAGGCACGACGCGTGCCAATGACATTTTTCGTGGATTTCTAATTTCGCGCCGGCGTAAAGAAGCGAAAATACGAGTCGGGAAAGTTATGCACCCAGCGAAATGAGCTCTGAAATTCGGACGGAGGTATACCGGCGGCGGCGCGGAAAGAGCTGGCTTCGCTTGGGATGGGAAGGAGAGATGCGCGCGCGTGCGACTCGACACCAGTGTACGCCAGTGAATAGAGACAAGGGAGAGAAGGCGGCCGGGCGCACGTGAAGGTGCGAGAAGTACACAGAGCGCGGCCCGGGCTTCGTGCAGTCTCGCTCATGTAAGACGGCGACGGAGGGGGGTAATATAAGGCTGAGCGGAATACGTGGCGGGGTAATAAGGATGGTAGGGTCTCGCACCCGTTACTTCTAATATTACCCCCTTCCCTTCCCCCTGCAGTAGTCGTCGTCGTCGTCGTGCCGGAAGCGAACACGTGGCTTCAGCGGCACCTCGATGCATCTCAAGGAGGATTAAGAGTCGCGTCACGGAGAGAAAGAACGGGAGAGGACAAATGGGACGGAGTACGCGTGAGGGAATGAAAGATAGAGAGGGAAATAAGAGGAAGCCACCAGCAGCGTGCGAGCCGCGTAGTTCCACGCAGTTAGCTAGCTGGCTGGCCTGGGAAGGGAATGAGCGAGCCCCGGGAAAGGAAACTAACCCGTAAAGAAGAAAAATATCTCGTAAAATTGCAGAATGAAAATGAATCTTCCCTCCGCAGCGCAGCTGCACAGCTCCAGCCGCGCATTTTCCGCGCTACCGATGTCTTAACTAACTTTGTCAGACTGACTGCTTGTTAATGAAATGTTGCCCTGGTCCCCGGTTTACTGCACTTTTTTACGCTTTTCCTTTAGTTTTATCGTAGAAAAAACGGAGATTTTATCTCGCGATATTATTTTAAAACGCGGAAAAGGGCACTTTTACGTTTTCCTACTTGAATTTTTAGAATAAGTATGAAAGATATGACGTAAAATATTTTCACTTGGGGATAATGCTCGAGTCGAGACTGGACTTTGAAATACCATTTTTACCCCTGAAACTTTTAAAAATGCCACACGATTACTAAACCATTGTGTTGTCGGACGGTGCTTCTTAATTTTTAAATCACCCCCGCACGCGCGCTCCTTGCCGTGGGATAAACAAACTCACCGAGTAAATAAGACATTGCTGAGGAACGAGTATATTCCTCAAAAACTCGTGAATTTTGTAAGACCAGAAATGTCGCGAGATGAAAGTTTCGTTGCTGGGAAAACAAGCGCACGCAGTACAATAAAACATAAGCAATAATATAAACATCACCAACTCTCCAACGACGATATTCAAAAAATATATATATACACACGCAACCCCGTGAGAATATTTTCCAGGAAAAGGATCCAATGGCAACAAGGACTACATTTGCCATCTTCCGTATACCCATGCCCCCAAGTTTATTAAAAAATTCTAGCATTCCCCCTACTGCTATCTTTGCTTAAGAATTCCGCCGCGCGGCACGAGGAGCAAAAGGAAGGAAAGCCGACTCAAAAAGCGGGCAGGCGTGTACGTATAGGGGCGCGGGAATTCTCGAGGCGATTTTCATTTTTGGCTCGATTACCTTGCACGTGCACGCTGTATTATAAGCTCCTGGATTTTATTTTAAGCTCCAGCCTAGTGGCCGCGTTGCTGAAACTTGCGTTACAATGGACGGCGACTTGGGAAAGATCTCGCCGTGCGCATTTAATATTAGCTTCGGGGTCGAGGTCTTAGACGCTGGGGCGTACATATGTACGCATGCGAGAAAAAGGCGAGCGTTAACGAGGTGAACCACGTCTCCGGAGGAATTAGCTCGGTGTTGCATGCGTGCAAGGTATAACAGAGCGGCGATTGACTTTCAATTACGA
This sequence comes from Torymus auratus, assembly GCA_900474315.1. Taxonomy (NCBI): domain Eukaryota; kingdom Metazoa; phylum Arthropoda; class Insecta; order Hymenoptera; family Torymidae; genus Torymus; species Torymus auratus. Next base: position 28,054 of record UXGD01001405.1, read on the forward strand.
TTCTTGCCGAGCAGAAAGCTTTCCATGGCGCGCGAAATTAATATCCTCCAGGGCTACTGATAAAAAAATCAATGAATCATACCCACGGCGGTCCGCGGAAAGTTTGAGGTTGAAAAGTATACACAGCCGCCCCCTAATATTGTAATTAACTTTTCTTGTCCGCTCGTCAAAAACTTATGGGGCCCGGGCATGTCGAGCCTCTGTTATCGCCTCAAAACTTTTCCATCACGTCGGCCTGCGCGCAAAAGAGAGAGAGGAAAAAAAGTATAACACACCAGCGGTCGGCGTTCAGGGGCGCAGTAAATTAATGAAAAAAAGCATCATAAATTCATGAAGCCCAGTCGGACGAAAGTGGCTGTCAAGGCTTCTCCCTCTCCCTCCTACTCTGTCTCTCCCTCTTTCTCTCTCAGCCCCGATCCGCTAGGCGCCCTTCATATTCGGTCGGAAAGTCGATGCCGAAGTCCCGGTATGCGCTCGCACGCTTCCGGCATTATACGAAAAGAAGTCCCGCACTCCCTCTTGAAAGTAGTCGAGTGAAGTGAGCCCGCGCGAGCGTCGAGGAGAAAAGGAAAGTCGAGGGAGAGAGAGCGAAGTGGCCGCGTCGGAGCGGGGGTGGTAAAGTAGCGTGAGCTTGCACCGTATAGCATTCTGCAGCCGGACAGTGACATATGCTTGTCCAGTTGCAGCGGTGAGTGCGATTCTCTCTCTCTCCGTCTCTCACATATATACGTATACATACATACGAATGCGCGGAAGTGTATACAGCTTGCGATATATACTCTCGAGCTGTCCACTCGATTCTGCCAAAGTCCCGGATCCGGCCTGCTTTCTTTCTTTCTTCCCGCTCGCGCTTTACACGCCGGCGAGTAAGCAGAAAATTTTGCCCGACTCGCGGGGGCCGGCCTTGCAACCGAACTTGGACCGCGTTCGCGGAAAGTTTGAGCGCAAAGCGAGTAAGAGAGAGAGAGAGGAAGAGAGAGAAACGAGACACCGAATAAGAAACGTCCCTCGCCGTCGTTGGTAGCAGCGAAAGAAAGCGGACCGAGCGCCGTCGTGGGTGGGAACGACGATGCGAAAGCAAAAGCACAATGCGAGCCGAGAGCCAGATGGCGGAGATAGGAGGGATAGAGAGAGGGAAAAGGGGTGGGAGCCGAGTGATAAAGACGACAGAGGAAGAAAGGTGGAAGAAAAGCGGGGGAGCGACGACGAGAGGAAGAGAGCCGAACAAACATTAGCATGAAAGTAGTGAAACTGGGTATGGAACTCCGACTGTTTGTTGGAGGATCGCTGGCTTCGTTGGTCTTGCGAAGAAAGACGATCGCGAGGCGCGCACAGGCGCGCGAAAGAATTTTCCCGAGATTTTATTATAATATGAAAGAGGATCGTTTTGCTAAGTCAAACATAAGAAAAACTGACGTAAATTATTTGGAGAAGAAATTTGCGGCATGGTAAGACGTGGCGCGTTGCCGGGAGGCCAAATATTGACGATCTATAAGACCAATTCGAATCAAATTAATAGAGGCGACGTTTGCGGGGAAGAAAAAAATAACGAATCTAATGTGATTCACTCTGCTTAAACTTGCTGACAGGGTTTTGTCTTGTCTTGCGATGCAGATGCGATTTTTAACGTTTTTAGGATTATGGCGCTCGTTGAGCACAAGTATAATATTATTTTATACGTGAATAAAACCAGGGAAAATTAGACAAAGTGAACGAGACGATAAAGCCGCGAATATCGTTTGCTCAACCAGATGAAACCGCACTATTTCAAAGCGACCGAGATTGAACCTTATTAAAATATTCAAACAGCAAATTGCATTAGGGAAACAGCCGCGGCACTAGTACCGATCCCGGGAATATCATTACGGCCATCGTCATCATCACAGCCAGTCGCACCAAGCTCTCAGTTCGACGAGATCGGATATTTCGGCATACTACCAGGCGCGCCGGAACTTTTATTGCCGCGCTAGCTCTATATAGACGCGCTTATACTCTATATGAGCTGGCGTGCGCCGTGTTTGAAGCCGGTGGCGGCGGCAGCGAGTAAGTAGGCATATATATAGCAGTCGGGGCTCCGGCTTTCACGCGCCGCGCGCGGGCTACGGGGGAAATTTCGCATCTCGAGAGCTTTTAAGGAAAATGGAAAACCGTTATAATTACCTTCTCCACGCGTTTTCTTTTTCCTTTATTTCCCTCTATATACCTCCCGCCGTCGACGGCTTTCTTTCTCTCTCTCTCTCTCTCTCGCGCGCTCTTTTTGCCCATGAGGGAATCTCTCACTCGCCGGCGCACAAGCGGTGCTAGCCGCCGCCGTTTGTTCGCGCGGGCCGTGCTAGTGAGACCGGAGAGAGAACCTTTCTTCCGCTAAATTTCAGCTAGAATGAAAATGCAAGCTCAAGTTTTTCTTCGCTGTGCGCGCGTACTACTACTGCTATACTACTACTATACAAAACTCACCGACATTTTTTTTTGTCCAGATTGAAGTGCACGTGTGGTCTTTTTCTTATTTTTTCCCCCGCCAAAGAGAATTATTTTTTGCTCCAGGCGCAGGCACAAGGAAAAAACGCGCGCGAGAGCTATCCTGGGAACAGAGTTGTTCGCAGTCGCCGTTGCGTAGCAGTAGGGTGTAATTTTTACAGCTTCAGCATATATGCTAACTTTTGTGTGCTGGGCGTGGTCGCGTGCACCGCCGCAGAGGCGGAAAATAAGTTGAATCGCGAAAAAATTTTCCGCGCCAATGAACGCTGCGGCGCGGTACGCGGCTGCGTTGTAACAAAAGGCTCGGATCCCCGTGTGACGCGTTCTTTGCGAATTTCGCGTATCGCAGCCGGCTGCAGCACAACGAGGCGAGGGTGCGCGCGAGCGAGGTAAATCCGCTTCACTCTGCAGCCTCGTTCGCGCATGATAGTACCGGCATATGCATCTCCGCGGCTAATAATTCCATTGCCGGCTATTGGAAATTGGTGCGCGCAAATTTCAGAAAGCAAGGACTCGCCTGAGACCAGCTCACGCTACGCGCGGTGGCTATTATCATCGAAATCCCCGAGCGCGCACGCGCGAAACCGCCGTGGAACGAAGCGTAAATCACAAAAGCGCCGAACATTCGTTACGTGGGACGCGGACCATGAAATACCGACTGCTAGGTATTCGTCCCTCTCTCTCCCCCGTTCGCGCGCGTGCACTCGCCTCCTATCTTTCAGCCTTTCTCGCTCTCTCCTTCCTCATCCCGAACACGTATGCACGCAGCTCGTCCTGTCTCCCGTTGCGTTCCGCTTCGCGAAGCGGATTCGTCCTATTGGCTTTAGAATGCCACGAGTATATGTCCGTGGGTGCCAGTCAGTGTGTCTGTGTATGTGAGAAAGTGAGACGAAATAGGAGGATGAAGCGGACATGACGAGGGCGAAAGGAATGCGGAATATTAGTACAATGGCTCGAGTCCGCGTGCATAAAGCGAGTGCGCCTGGCGCAAGTGTAAAAGTGCGGAGGTACGGTGAAAAGAGAGACGGAGCGAACAACGAGAGTCAGAGGAAATGATTAACACTGAGAAATGATGCGGGAAAGACAGGGCAGAGATAAATAGGAGGATGAGGTGTCTCTCCTCTCACTCTCTCTTTCTCTCTCTCGCTTTGGAGATTCGTTTGTGTTGGACGGATGCCCTGTTATCAAGTTTTCACGTTATCGAGCGCGTACGCCGACAAGATAACATTTTCTCTTTGTCCAGCAGCCAGGAGCGCTTTGATACTTCAATCCTACCTTAGCACCTTTGTCTCTCTCTCTCCCCCCTCCCTTTCCCTTACTCCACCGTTCTCTCTTTCCCTGTGTATTACTCTTTTTTCCACGCCCGCGGACTCACTATATCTTTCTCTCCGTTTCTCTTTCTTCCGCTGTACCCCCGACCCCCACGCGCGCGTTACACCGCCCGCAACTTCCCAACGAGTTTGCGGTATCGCGATCGGAATGTCGAGAATAAATCGAAGGTTCGTTCAGCTGGTCAAGATAAATAGAAACGGTTTCCTTCGCCGTAAAAGAAGTTTCCGTAATAAATAATATAACAAGACAATTTTTCCCCCGTGTATTGCTCTCTTTTTAACGGAGCTTTGAACTTCTTCTGATGCACAATGCTTCTCCCTCTCATTTGATATAATTCTTTTTCTTTATTCGCCATAATTTCTTTTACATAATCAAAACGTTGTGAGACTCTCGAATGCGGCGGTATATTTGCTGTTTTATTTTTAAATTTATTTGTGTGGTACTGAGATGGTTTCGGTACGAAGGGGAGGATCAACGTAACGGACCTAATATATACGTATAGGGAATCCACAAGGCCATTTCCTATCCCTCGAGATCCCCCATCTCTTATTCGTGATTTGCTCCCATTTCATTTTATTTGCCATAATCTAGCGTGTGGATCGTAGTGCCAGGGATATCACTTATTTCGAGTTTCCGTGAAAGAAAAATCACTCATTGGAAAGCTCAGATAACAGCTTCGTTCAATCGTATTGAATAAAAGAATCTCTTTCCTCATTTATAATTAACAACATCGATTAATCTCCTATCACGATGAAAATTTAAATTTTCAAATTGCCTTACTGAAATATCGTGTCTACGTTATACTTGAAAGATCACGAATAAATTAAGCAATACAGCGCACGTTCAATAATAATATTGTAAGCCTTTAATTGAACCGAGTACGTGTAGCGTTAATTACTTCTCAGGTGTGCGCTGAGTCGCGCGCTCACCCATATAGCGCGCGACATTTACATTGCCGTACAAGTATAAGTACCTTTCGTGCTTGCAGCAATTAAATCCCATATGCATAATGTAAAACTCGAGCTTTACCCCCCTCCCCCCCTTTCTCTCTCTCGCACAGCGGGAATTCTCCGAGATATCGCGGAATTCTCGACCACTTGTTCGCGTCATCTCTCGCGAATGGCTCTCGCGTTTGCGCAAATACTCGGCGCCCGCTCAAGACACTCATTTAATTTAGCAACTCGTTATATCGAGATGCGTGGCGGACGATAGCGAGCGCCATATTTGCCTTTGGAAAAAATTGCTCGCGCGCACGCTCTCTTTTTCCCTCTCGAGTGCGTTAAAACTGTATTGCACTCTCTCACTCGCGAATTAACATAGCTGCGATTACTTCAGCTGCATTATTCACCGAAACTGTAATTTACTTTTATTCCAATTATCCGGGGAAATTTTTCCCTCCCCTCTCCCCCCAGCGCAGAGTATTCACATACTTGTGCGGCCAATATTTACCCCGCGCACTCTTGAAGCACTATAATCGCATTCCGATAAACAGCCGGGCGCGAGTCGAGCAGCGTTAATGACCTGTCGAGGGAAAGTCATTCAAGTTCACGGGGGTTAAAACAAGCTTAATTTTCCATTAAGCGCGCGCATCGGATAAGTGGGCTCGGGCACGCGGCAATCGATATCCTTAAGCAGCGAGGGCCGAGTATATAGGCGACTTGGCCGTATACCCTGGCTGCAAGTAAGCCCTCTCGCCGGGCCGGGCGAATCTCAAAGGGCGCCTCGCACGATCGTGCAGACGATTAATCTCCGGACGTTTCGCTCAACTGGGAATTGGAGAATCTGTATGGCGAGCAGAGACAGAGATAGTGCGGGGGAGAGGGAATCTAAGGCAAGCTTCTCCCCCTTAGCGCGATATTCGTAATACCTGCACTGGAGCGTTCACGGGTGTGGGCCTTCTATATAGATATATAGATATATAGATATAGGCTTCTACGACGCGCGGTTGCTTTCTCCTCGAGCGTATAACCCCTTTGACTCGTCGGCACGCCAGTTCGGCCGCAGTTATCCAATTGCCGGTTAGATATGCCGACAATCAAATTTCGTTGCTATTTGACCTCTCTCATCGCCCGGCTTAACTCTATACCTATAATGTCTGTATCTCCCTCTCTTTCCCTTCCTCTCCGCTTTCACCCTCTTCCTCTCCGCCTCGTTCATTCTAACTCTCTCTCTCTCTCTCTCTCTCTCTCTTGCGCGCGCGCAACCATCATAGCGCTAACTGTGTTTCACCTTAATTAATGTCTAATTGGAAATTTTCCCGTAACCCCGCGCGGGCGCGCGCTGTATAACCACTGCCGTGGCGGCGGCGGCGTATAGCCACTACCAATAAAAGCTCGTTCCGGTGTCGAATTCACCGCGCACGCGGCCGCGTGTGCACACGCATTTATGCGCGCGCGCGAGCGATATAGCGTGGAGCCCCCCCGGCTTTTCCAATCATGCCGATGTCGCACAGCGACGTGCTGCTAGTCGTCGATTGGATTAACTTTAATTTTGGTTGATCTTTCGTCCGGAAATATGAAAAAGTTCGCGGCAGAGCTTGGAAAGAGCGAGCAAAAGAGGGAGGGTACGAGGAGGCAGATAGCCGGAAAAAGTTGGCCGTAGATATTTACCTTGATCAGCGGAGAGGAGAGGGAGAGAAAGAGAACTCGAGGCGCTCGCTCAACTCTTTTTCTTCCTTTATTAATCAAGAGTTATTTACCGGCAGCAGTGCATAAGCAGATAGGAAATGTGAACGAAAAAGCCGGGTGAGAGGAAGAGAAAGAAAGAGAGAGAGGCGAGCACCGTGGATTGGCTCAGCTCGCTTTCCAATTATATTACACTCCTCTCTTTCGATGGTATTTCATCGAACGCTTCGCTTCTTTGGCGAGCGAACGCGAGAGAAAGAGCCGAGAAAAGGCACGTAGGCGAGATGATTTTCTTTCGTTTTCTAGTTTCATTTTCATTATATCCACGTCTCGGTCGCTTCTTCCGGAAAAGCAGCTAGCGTATTTACAATTCCGCAGTGCTGCGGACCAAACACGTGGTCTGCTTCGGCAACGTTAATGAACAGGATGCGCTAAAATATTTTTTCTCCTTCATTTTCGCACGATGGGTTATTGCACACTTTACGTGCGCAGCCATGTCGTATTTCATGTCCTTATTTATGAATATCGCACTGTGGTAAAAATATAGGTACCTTTACAATAATCTATAATGAAAAATCGTTACTACCTTATTTTGTAGTAAAAATTACTATATTATAGTTAGATTGTTAGTTGCACCTAATGGTAGTTATCTTGTAATTAATGTGTAAATGATGCTGATGGCCTATCTACTAGGTTTGATTTGTTTTAAATAAAACACGCCATTTCTTCGTTGTTTATCAACGTTTCAGACACTTTATTACTGTGTCCCTCATCAGGATTCTATTAAATAACAATAAATATTACAGATTATTTTAACAAGTATGTTAAACGTACATAAAATAAATTAAATTAACGATCACTTACAATGAGAAAATTTGTCAAGCTGTTTGCGCGG
>UXGD01001406.1:0-35355 GCA_900474315.1 Torymus auratus
GATTTCTTGCTTCTGAAGCTCTGAATCTTCACAAAATTTGAACCAGAGCTTTAGTGCACTTTAATACAGCTGTCACCAACATATCAAATGAGTTTCATTTAAAATTCTATTACCGAGGGTACTCCCTTAATAGCATGCTTAATAACCCAAACGATTGCCATTCGAAGTAGCTTGTTATTCAACATTGTTTCTTTTCATTATAGTTTTTCTCGCAAAACAAATCCTACTATCATATTTGTTCGCTTTCTGTAATCTTTAAGTAAAGGTTAACTACTTTCTTCTATAATTTCTTAAATTTGATCACGAATACTAAATAGACTAAAATAAGGGTAGAAAAAATTGTTTTCAGTAATAGTTCATGAAAATTACTTTCGCTTAGTATCAATAAAATTTGTATGTAAGAGTATGCCCAATATGAAAGTGTTACACATATTGCGTATGACAAGTAGTGTAGAAACTTTCAATAAAATCAGGTATATACTTCATTTCTAATTGGTACAAGTGTTTTCGAATGCGTATCAATGACAATACATTGCTTTATGGATATTGATTTTCATTGACGCACTTCTTTTGCTTTCACTCGTTCAGTAAAGCTTTCATTTCATGTCGCTCCCTTATTATTATGATGAAACCTATGTGATTTGGATTATCTCAGTTTGAAGATATTATTAGGTACGTGTCGATAATTTTGGATGAATACGATAGGTAAATAAGATGTCAATGATATGGTTTCTTGATAAAATGTTTTATTTTGTCAATATAATCATATCAGATATTGGCGAGGATATTGGTATACCTAGCATTATACCTTTTTAATCAGACAATTAATTAATGCGAGACTTTCATTTTTATTAAAAGTTATTTTCAATTCAATTTAATTTTAATTTCAGAGACTAAATGAATTAATTATAACATTTTCTGAAGACATAAACTTGTCGATAGTAAGTATTGTACCCGATCTTCATAAAAGATTGTTTGTCATCCTTTTATTTTCATTATTCTAAAAATCAATTAGGTGTAACTGAAATATATTATTATATTACATTTATTTCCAGATTATTTTTTGTTGCAGATCAGACAGTTGCAATCGACTAGAACATTTCTATTTTATTTCTGCAAATACAATCAAAAGAAAAAATTTCTTTTGTGTCTCTAATCTCTTAGAATATGACCCTTAATGTAAAAAATTAGAGCATCCGTCTAAGCTCCAAAATCGCCGTCGATTTAAATGTTCTCTACTGCGCCAAGGCTGGCACCGTAAATTTGATTGCGCACAATCTGTAGGGTAATCAGTTACGTTTACAGTTAATCATGCGGAAGTATCGTAACGGTCGGCGTATAACACATAGCATAGCCATTGAAACAAAATGTCGTCGTAACCATCATCACAATCATGCGTTCATATGCTACATATCGATCAGCCGAATTTCTAGCGGGTGAAAAAAATTGGACTCGCGCTTCCGGATCGCCGAATATGAATTCGAATTTACTTTCACGGCTCGCGCGAAGGCATTCGATATGTTTAAGTTGGGGGTCGGAGGTGGCGCGCGTAATGAGACATTTTTTAGCGTAGTGTCTAACCCAGTTGCGGACGCCGCTCCAATTAGCGGGCTCTTTAGTACGCAGTGGGCGCTGCGACGAACTCTTCTCTCTCTTGAACTCGGACTCGTCTCTCATATAATGAATATATTGTCGCCGAAGGAGGATGTCGAAAAGGTGTTGTCGGGCCGCCTCATCCTCGCGCTGGATTTTTGATTAGAGGCGGTGGACTGGTTTATTTGGGCGGTGAGAGTATCGATTAGGATATTGGAATATGTAGGATGTTTCTATTGTATATTGAGTGCACCTTTGGTGGATTAAAAACTTTCAAATTAAGATTTAAATTCTTTTTATTATGTTTCAGTTATTACAAATGTGAGAAAAATGTTTATTTGATGAATGGTGTGAATGAAATATGTAAATACATTGTATCATCATTTTTTTTTAAAGATGTATTTTTTAATACCATCTATTTGTGAGGTTTACCATTCCAAATTATCTCGATTTTACGATTTTATGTATAATCAACCAATGAATAAACAGTTTTGTGACTGTTATTTGGATAATTGTATAATACAACATGAATAATGATGACTTCTCTTCATAATCATATACATATTTATTATTTTATTACTGAATCAGTTAGCCTTAAAGTTGATTTTTCAGTGTAAATGAATTTCCACCATTCATGTCTTTGGATTAAAAGCAAATACGACAAATAAAATACTCAAAGATTGACTTTCACTTTCATTTGCACAGCAAAAGTTATATTTTTGAATTGGAAATGCAAAAATATTGCCTATGTATTAAAAATTACCTGTATGAAAAACTTCAGAAACTTAATTTATTTTCTAGCTTACCTACAGGTAATTAAAAATTCAAAATAAAATATTTAATTTCATGTCAGAGGAACAAAACTTTTCTTCTGAAGGGATGTTGGAGCATATTACAGATTCCTACAATGAATTTTATATTTTTAGTTTTTCAAATATATCGCTGTTATTCGCTGCTACAAACCAGTTAAAGAACAGTGGAAAAATGTAAATAATAAAATTTAAAATAAGTATAGCATTACTACCGTAGCATTACTTTTCATAAAAAAGTATATAAAAAAACTTCATGATTATCTTCATTGAGATTCAAAATACGTTTGAGCCTACTTGGACGAACATAACGTAAAAATAGATAAAATTTCTCTCTCACCGAAAAAGCCAACGACTCAACAAAACCAATTCTCAAGCGACCTCATATTTATCTCATAAATTTTCAACCACCCGTGCTTGTCACACCAAAACGATCGACCACCGCGTGAACATGGTCATCATCATTCGCCGCCACGTGTATACGCCATGCCCTTATCGTCAATTCTCTACACGCAAGTCGCGCGACTTTCCTTTCTCGCCTCGCGCGTCCCATTAACGGCTCTCCTCTCTCTTACTCTAGGTTAATTTCACCCCCTCCCCGCGCACGTCGAACTATCCGTGCGTTCGATCTTTCGCACGCGGAGTCGAAATCGAGACAAGCTTGCGATGCACGCCGCGTCCCAATACACATATACACACGCGCGAGAGCGCGTCTGTTTTCACCCGCTCGGAATTCTATTTCACCGTGGCGCGATCTATTGTGCATTTTTAATGATCTGCGATTCGGGCTTTTGGGTCAGATGAGCGGTGTGTTTGCATAGGTATCCGGGGCACATCAGTTTTCCACCGGCGATTTCCGCTGGCTACTTCCGTTCGAAGAGATCGACTTCGTGTCAAATGGATGCTTGTAAGTTGGATGTATGGATCGTTCAAGATGTACGTGAGCTTGCCCGTGCCTCTTTGTTTGGTATTTGATAGTCTTTACGTCGATTGTTTGCGGTGACTTTCGATTTCTCGCTTTGTTCCCGTAAAAACGTGCTATTGCCTCAAAAATGCTTTGCCATTCAGGAATTTTACTTTCATCTTTACCAGCGAATATTTACTACGTAACTTGTTTACTTTTTTCATTACTCAAATCAAACCCGAACTTAAAATTACGCAGGCGACTAAGCTCCCTTTTCATAAAAATAGTACTTGAAATTTCATTCATCTTTTCCCACAGGGTAATGAGTAAAAACAAAGGTAACTTATGTATCAAAAACGATTCATCTTTTATTGCAAAAACATAAATAAGATCGGCAGGATCGTCGCACAAATAAATAAATCATATAAATAGATTGAACGCAGATTTCGCAATCTCGTCTCGTAGTCATACACCCGCAGTCTCTCAATCCCTCTACTTCTTTCTGTAGGCTCTGTAGGGTCCATGGGGTGCAGTGTCCCAGTGGGGTGGGTGCTCGACGGGTGGGTGGCCGTAGTGGACGACCTCGTAGGCGACCTTGGGCTTGGTCAGCTTGAAGATGAGCATGGCGCCGCTGAGGACGAGCGAGAGGAGACCGAGAGTGAGGGCCTTCCACGTCTTCAGGGCGATGAGGGCGAGAGCCAGGGGCACCAGAGCAGTCGCCTTGAACTTGAGGCCCAGCAGGAAGGGGATCATGACTTTCTTCACGAAGCCTCGTCCTGAAATAAAGAGAGTCAACGGTGAGTATTCCTCTGTTTGTTTGTTTTCGTTGGCAATGATATACGCGAGGAGGTTCGGAATACGTAAACGGGGTATGCTAATGAGCGAAGCGGCGCTGTTGCCGTTTGGCTGAAATTCAACGAGTCGTACTACTTATGACCGATGGTAAATGTTTTGAAGCTCGTAACAATTATCGTAAACATTATTTTTCGTATAAGTAATTGGATGAGTTACAATTTTAAGAGAACATTAATGTAACTATTTATTTAATTTTCAAATGCAATTAAAACATTATTTCTATTTCTCAGCAAACTTTAAGCTACTGTATATAAGACTTATCATTAATCTAATAAAATTATTTATTAATGAATAATGAGAACCGGTTCGCTCACAAGCAGCCACTCCAACTCAATCAACTGTAAACTTTACCATTTCCATTGGTGGAGTCACTCAGGGGCACGCTGACGCTGCTGGGCACAGACTCGACCAGGGACCTGGGGACGATGTTCGAGCCGGTGATGGCTTCGGGCAGTTTAGCCTCCAGGGTGTGGCTGGCGAGGTAGGAGTCGAGCTTCTCAAGCATCAATGAGCGCAGCTGCTCGCGCCTCTTGGGGTCAACAGGGGCACCCTGAGCTGTGTAGTACTCATCGAAGTCCTGCTCGTCGGCGTTCATGTCCATGCTGCGCGAGCGCACAATGGAGAGGTCCTCAGTGATCGGTAGCCGTTCCTGCTGAACGGCGTCGCTCAGGTACTTGAGGACCTTCGGCTTGGCGCACGATAGCATCGACTCGTCGTTGGCACATCTGCAAGTGAATGGTTTAAAGTAAGGCTAAGTTTATAACTCTTAGTTAACAGGTGTAGCGGTCTAACGGTCTAACGTAAAATCGAATGGATAGATCGGTAAGTAAATGTTTAAACTATGGAACGACATTTTCATTCAAGTTAAACTAAGCACTTTGATTTAAAAACTGGTTCACTGTATGTCGTCACTGTAAACCCCGGCACAATTCGTCACCTGTAGTAGATGCTCCTGAGTGCCTCCACGGTCGTCTGGATACCGGTGATCTGGGCGCTGGCAGTGCATGCCAGGACGGCCACCACAACTGCGACTACGAGGATCCTCATGATTCGGACGGTGATCGAGACTTCTAGACAAGCTCAGGGGGCAGAGAGGTTGATAAAAGCACGCGGGCCGACCGATCGATTCGCGAGGCTGAGCGAGCACCGAATGCTTGGATCGGTTGTCAGCCGCTGGCTTTATAGCTAGCGTTCGAAGCTCCGGCCGTCGGGCGACGTATCGCGCATGCCGAATGAGGGCCGCGTGTGTTCAAAGCCCGCGAGTGTATACGGGAGAAGAAAGCGTACGCGTGTGTGCGCACGTGGATTTCTAGGGTAGCGCGCACAACTGGGGACGGAATGGAATTTCGTTTTCGACGGGCAATGGTAACGCTGCTTCCGGGGCAGCACCGATTTCAGCCGGCTGCTGTCGATATCGATCGGTACGAGGTCGCATGAATTGGTGCTCAATTTCCCGAGTGGAAGAGTCTTAGATGAGGCTAAGCCATCGGCGTGGAGTTTCGGTAGAGGTGATTCAAGTCGAAGTTGCTGGATTGTAGTTTCAGGTAGAGAGTGAAAGTAATCTTTTGTTTGCGAATATTTTGGAAAAAGTTTTGATATAAAAATGCTTGTATTAAATTCTGAGGAAATGCCTCTTTCGATGTATAAATATTTTTTTTCTCAAAAACAAATGATGATAATCTCTTGAAATCAATATTCAATTCAATATTGTCTTCAATAAGTGTAATAAATATTAAAAATTTTGAGTCGATAAATCAAATATTTTTTGCGAAATAAATTAAAGAATAATAGCCCATTTTCCTTAATAACAAACGACAGACTGATGATAATTTAAAAATTGAAGAAAGGAAATGTATGTAATTTAAAGATTTTTCAAGAAAATTCTATTATATTAAGCAATGTTGGCAGTAACATATAAAATGATAAAAAAACGAAAAGTTCGGAAATGTTTTTTGATTATAAAACAAAAGAAAATCGATTAAAACTTAAGTCAATGAATGTACTGAGTTTTTTCTGCAAGACGAAGAAGAATGAGCATTGTCCGACTAAAATCGGTGGAATGGTTCAAAAGACATAAAGAGTTTACATACACACACACCCACACACACGCACAATACACACATCCTAATTAACTTTTACCCATTTTTTTAGAACATTAATCTTTGTTCAAAAGATAAATTAATTGCTTTTTCCCTTATCTAGGGCTTGTTAATGATTAAGAAAAAATTAATTCTCGCAAGCGCAAGTGAGAACCTCAAAATTAGAAATCCAGCATTCAAAAAATGCAGTAAATAATGGTACAGATAGGATTTTCAAAAAACGGTCATCCTATCAAGACAAAACAAATCAGACCAAGTTGCAGAAAATTCTGTTTTAAATATCAAGAGAGAATTACTTTTGCTGATCGGCAAGTACATTTTAATGAATTTTGGCAACTAGATGATCGTTTATTATAATAACTATATATGGAAACGCTAGTAAAAAACAAGGTTTATATTGAATTAGAGAATCAACTAATTACTGATGTAAGAAGAACGACATGTAGCGATTTCTTTTTTGTTTTGTCAGGCAAGAAAATAAAGATTTTCCGAAAGATGTTCCTAAATAATTTTGGTAAAGACATTTTTATTTTCTTTGTGCTATTGAAATAATTCTTTACAAATTACGTTATACATCAACTATTTACCAGCGATAACAAAAAATATTATTAGATACTATCAGGCAAAGAAGAAAAGATCTCAGGCACTGCAAGTAATTGAAAAGGACATGCGAAGAACAAACTCCAAAGAAAGATAAAAGCTTTCCGATGTTATATTGCGATCCATGCGAGACCACATACATTCATTTCTAAAAACGAAATCATATTATTGCAGAAGCAGTACAAAACGAGAATACCTCAGTGAAAATTTATTATGGCAGAAGCAGTACAAAATGAGAATACCTCAGTGAAAATTTAAGTATATGTAAAATGTATAATATGTACATGGCATGGACGAAAAATAAAGGAGTGGAAGGTAATACAGCATTTAAAGACACACACGCACACACATACTCGTACGCACGCGCATGTACACACACACACATTTAATTTACAGACAGGAAACAAAAAATTTTCAACATATATCACCTTTAAATATCTTTTTGAAAATTTCTGTCTTGAAAATTGTGTTTACCGGTTCAAACCTTCCTCTACCGTAGAGGATCTACGGGAAAGCAATAAATTAATATAAAATTTGTAAAGCAAACTTAATATACCGACGTCCGGTGCTTTTCTTCGTACGGGTTGTCGATATGAGGAAACTTATAAAAGATTAAAATAATATTTTTCGTTTTAAATAAAACATTACTAAAAATTTTAATCAAGATATTTTAAGAAAAAGAATACTAAGAAGGTTCTGTAATATGATGGAAGTCCACAAAAAAATTATCCTTCAAAAGAAGCTGATGTTATAACTTTTATATGATTTTTTTTTTATTTTAAGAAAGTATGGTATCTATTTGATAGGTATTGAGTTAATTACATAATTTTTTGGCTACATAAAAACATACTTAAAAAATATATAAAACCATGATTTCAATACCGTTCATCGTATTATATTCTATTCTTCTGCAACATTTAAGTCAAATTTGGAATGTTGGTTTTCTAAGAATGACATTCAAACTAAATTTAAAAAATTGTGACACAAAAAAATTTTTTGCTTCTATTTAAGGTTAAAACTTTTTACGTTTTCTTTTTCATAATCGTGATCTTCAAAAATCACACTTTATCTATCAGCTTGGTATTTATAGACTATTTTGTATTTTTGAGATATTTGATATTTAAAATTATGGTATTTCTGGAAAATGACGTTCTTTGTCGTACAATAGATGGAGTAAAATTATTTTATTACCATCTCAACAAATATGGTCACATTTTTCCTTGAAAAGCCGGACCAAAGTTAGATTTGTTTCCCACTTTCAACCAATTTAACTTTTGCGGGAAATTGCATTGAGTTTTAAATATTAATTAATTTTTAAATCATTGTAAAATTTTAAGTTATTTAAAAACATGTAGAATGAATAAACATATTTTATATTTGAACTATACATATAGGAACGATAAATTAATTTTGAGAAAGCTTCGTGCCAATGAATTGGCAGCGGTTTTTTCTAATGCCATTCTTAAATGTTTCAGAATACTGTCCTAAAACTTCGTAGGACGAGACTAGACTATATAAATATTTTCTCTTAAAAGAGAAATCTTTGGAATAGTAAACAAAATTTCAAGACAAAAAATATGTTAAGACTTCTTTAATATACATTTGGCATAAAAATCCGCCACTTTAAAGAAAATTTGTAAATATGTGTCGTTTGTCTGCGTATGGGTCTGTGGAGGATGCGTGTACGGGCAGTACCTAGCAAATTTTTACCTGACAGAACTTATCCTATGGGTGTGACCTTAACATTAATCTAGAAGTTTAATTTCAAGGTCATTTGGAGGTACATTTGTGTTTTTTAAATAGAAACCCCTATTTTAAACTCCATATTCTGAAAGAGCGGGAAAGTTAACGTTCAGATGAGCATCCATGTTAGGGGCCAAAGTGATATTGGTAAAAATCTCTGCCCAAAATTGTAGAAATAAACATGAGAGGTGCTATTCTCCAACTAAATATTTTGTTCGGCCAGGTCAACTTTAAAATTAAAAAGATCATGAGTTATATAGTATTTTCAACGAGGAATCTAACGATGACATCAAATTTGACCTTGAGGTAAAGTTTCAAGTTTATTTGAAGGTCAGTTAACTTTTTTTTAAATGGAAACCTGTAGATTTTACTCCGGTAACCGAAAAAGCTAGAAAATGTACTTTTTTAAATGTGGTTGAAAAATTATTATAACCGCAAATCATAACGATCATGAATTGTGTAGTTTTCAACAAGGAATTCAATAATGGCCTTAAATTTAACCTTAAACCAAGATTTTAAGATCACTTTAAGGCCATCTGTTGTTAAACCTATATTATTGAGCTTCGAAGTCGAAAGAACAAAAAGGATTCATTTGTTGCCACTTGTGTGCATGTCTAAATTAGTGACAGAATGGTTGGAAGACAAAATTAAAAAAATTATGTGTCTATTATTTTGTCCATGTTAAAATTTTAATAAAAGACAATTAGCATCGTTTTTCATTAAAAATTTTATATAAAATAGGTTTATGAAATTTTATTTTACGTTTTCGAATTTTCAAGAAAGACTTCCTTATAATTTTCAATTATCGGCTTATTTATCACGTGATATACGTTATCGCACGCAAAAAAATTAATCCAGTCACTGTACAAATTTTCTTAATTAAAACAGAAAAAGAACTTCTATTACATAGATATTATGCGGGTTGACCCACAAAGCTTGTTTCCGTGTATTCGAGGTGTTACACTAATTTGTAATTACTTTCTCAAGGAGAAAGCTTTGTTCTAGTGAAAATTAATGTACGTGAAATTGAAGGAGTTTTAATAGTTCTTGAAGTATTAAAAAAAATTTTTATAAAGTTATTCTCTAATATAAAAGTTTATAATATTTTAATGATTTCTAAAAAAATATTTCGAATAGAATTTTTAATAACAACTATCCATTGACAATCATTTGACAATATGGAATTTTGTGTAGTATGAAAATTGAATTCTGAAAATAATATTTTAAGCAATAATAGTTTTAAGTAATAATAATAAACAACTGAAGAATTACTTATAAAGCGCAATATAAGAGGCTAATTTCTTAAGGTGCTTAAGTTTGAGAGTTCATTAGTAACGCTTTCTATCGCGGTATACTTCAACGGTTGAATAACTCGCAGGTTAAGTGCTTATCTGTCTGTATGGTAAACGAACCGAGCAACGTTTATCAACCGAGAAACTGAGTTACCGATCACAGAGTGCATCCACTATTCGTCTAAGTATTTTTGATGACTCAAATGCAAATCTCCAGTTACAAAATTGCCTACTTTATTTTTGTAATTAGTTATTTGCAAATATAGTACGGATTATTAGCTTTTAATTAAGAATGGCCATATCAAATTGTATTTCTTTATCATATGGAATAATTTTGTAATCAATGAAAATAGATGTTTAAAAATAATAAGTTTCATATTTGTTGTATGAAAATCAGTGTCTGGGTCACTTGTTAACATTCGAAGAAAAAATACGTTAAAAGATTTATCAATATTCGAAGAAAAAATATGTTAAAAGAAAAATTTAAGTGTTTTCCATTTTTTATCTTTTTTTTCAACCAAACTAGTTACAAAATAGTTATAAATGTTAGTAGTTTATATCAGTTTATCTTTTAAAAAAGTATCCAGTCCTTATATGTAGACTATATTAACTAGGAGAGGGTCAGGGGTCCGGATCACGGATTTGGCTGAAACTTTCGGATACGTTTTTGGATATAGAAATATGAAGAAAGCTGCAATATTTGACCCTAACGCTGAAAGAAAGTAAAGTTCTGGGCACTTTTAGCTTTATTTTGATAGTCTTGGAAAAAACCGTTTCTTAAAACGGCAACGATTTAACTTCAGAAAGTCTTAAATATTATTTCAAGTAAAGAAAATAAAACATGAGAAACGAGCTTTCATTTGCTTTTTTAAGGATTGCTTTTTTAAAGACACTTTTGATAAATAATATAAATAAAAGATGTTGCAAGAATCACATTGTAACTAACTGTTGTTTGTAACATGTATTATATTATTTTTTATTTAGATACACGATTATACCTATTTTTGAGATTAATTTTATTTAAAATAAATTTAAAAATGGTAACGTTTGGCAATCTTCAATAGCTAATAAATGACAGGTATTACCTTTTAGACTACCTACGTTTTATAAAAAGATTATTCATTAAGTTCAAGTGCGCTAACAACTGAGGTTACTCTTGCTGCATCACTCAATATCTGTTTTATTGATACTATGAGATGCGATTTTATACTTACTAATCGCTATCTGTTCTTTATAATAAGATTGTAAATTATAAATAATTCCAAATGAAGATTTTTCAAATATACATAATTGCACATTTTTATACATTTTCCTAGCAATTTTTATTCGCAACAATTCTATATTTTTACTAACCTAACTTAGTTCTGAAATTCAATAGAAAACTATGATTTTGAATGTTTTGCTTCTGTTTTTACAGTGTAATAGGATTCCGAACATTTATGGTTTCTATATACAAAAACTTTTTAGTTTCATAAATGTTGATATCTACATTGCAATAAATAAAATAACACTTTATTGTTTTCGTAGTTTTTTTATTATACATTAAGCAACAACACACACATTTATCATTTAACAACATAGAGCACACACTGAAAGATATAATACTTTCAGTAAAAAGCATCATTGGTTGTTTCTATTATGAAGACTTCACCCGTTTCCTTCTTTGCATTTTGGACACTCGGTCCATATTTTAACAGATGGGAATGGCACCCAGAAGCTTATTATCGATTCGACTAAATTTAAATTACGAGTACTTTTGTTTTAGTTAATAAATATAAATAAAAATCTTAAAATTATTCGCATATGCAAAAGTTTTTTGAGTAACAATTGCATGTAACAAATCACCATTTATACAATCCGATATTGACATTATGAGAATCATGTAGATAAGCATCTTTATTCTTGGGTCAAAGTTGGTTATTTTCAATTTGATACAAATGATACTTTTAATTTACATAAAACTCAACAAATTTATTTTAAGAAAAATTTGTATTCTACTTATGAGTTACATTTAATAACTGATATTTGATTCGATATATTGTCTATACAGAAAGCAATATAATAATGAATATAAACGACCCATTTACAAAAGTGAACAACACAGAAACAAATAATGTTTCTATTTTGATACTATAGCTTTCGTACTATTCTTAAACATTTGATTAGTTAAACGAAACCGCTTCTTTAACTAGATGAACTAATCTGAACCTAACCATAAAAAATCTAAGATTCGTCATCAATTAATCTCTCGTACAACAACACGAACATACAATAAATAAATAAATAAAATACCTAAATTTACATAGTCGAGAGATATCGAACGAATCTTAGATATGCAACAACTTAGAGAGAAACGCATATGTTTTCTCTTTTGACATAAGTAGTTTTCATAATTTTTTTGCCCACGTCTACAGGTAGCAATCTTCTATTCGGTGTTGATACTACAGGGGAACGCTCGCAAGCAGTCGCCACCGTCTTGACCTAATCGCGCAGCGTTGAGGTATCGGTGAAACCGTTGACTGGATACAGATGCAGTATTTCCTTGCTGCAATTCCTGAGGATCCCTGTGGATAAAAATATTTTTTAATATTTATAACATAAAAGCGTTTTTTTATGTATTAGTGAATGAATATATTTTCAAATGAATTTTTACACAAATTGCTATGAAAATAATAGTTACGGTAGAAAATTAGTATCGAACACATGAATTATTCTGTATCTATAATTACAGTTTATTATTGATATAATTTATATTGTTCGATTTCAACTAGTTTCTTTTAAATAAATATTTTTTGCAGAATTCATATAATTTATATTTGAAAAACGTTTATGAAATAATCTAAAAGTCTCATTATTATTATTTAAAAGAAATTTTTGAACTCTTCAATATTGAATCAAGTATAATAGGTAGAAAATATATTTTATTTTGTTAATTTCAAATAGTAATTTAAAAAATCAATCTTAGAAAATTTTTAAATTACTCTTAATAATAATTAGAAAACTTGCTATAGGATTTCATCGCTGCTCCCATTTTAGTAATAATGGGCACGCAAAAGAAAATGATAACGTGACACAAAACAATTATGCAGAACTAATAAAGACGAAAACAGTACTCTGGGCGGTAATAAAAATTGTAACAAGCAAAAAGCGCAACGCGTGAAAGTAGAAGAAAAAGGAAAGAAAAAAAGACGCTCCCGTCGTCGACAGTGAAAGATTGTCCTAGACCTATTGGCGTTTTCATGGTGCGTAACTAGATGGATCAAAAGATTGAAAGTATACTTGACTAAGTGTCGTAAATAATTTAATGAAGAACATCAAAGATATTCATTTGTAAATATACATTATAAATTTATTTATATGCTATTGAGTTTTGAAAGGTTTTGGGTACTAATCACCATAAATCCGAGTAAGCTTTTAATAAATTACTTATGTCTTACATTATTTATTAAATAAAACGTTATTAATTAAAAGAAATTTGTTATTAATTAAAATAATTAATATGGAAAAATAATGCTTTCTTAAAATAAAATATTTCTTTCATCATTATAACTTTATGAAATAAAATAATTTATTAATCAGTTTTCATAAGTTTTATAGATCAATTTTATACGATTTTAAAATCTACTTCTTTTCATCTTTTTGAAAACTATCGTTATAAATAGGTTTTTATTTTCATAAATCTTTAATTTAATATACATAAATACTTTATTGCGTTCGATAATTATTAAAAATAATCATTCTAATGCATAGATTATTATTAATGTAGTAGTAGTCTACATTGATTTTTGTAACAAACGTATTACTTATCGGTATCAAGTTTATATATAAACCCAGCCCAGTATCAAACATTAATTCCTATGATAAAAAACTACATCGAATTTTATAAAATCCAGAGAACAGTCCCATAAGATTTTTAACATTTTTAACATACAAAAATTTCTAAATAAAAACTTGAGGTCGACGTTTCAGTTTGTTTTTCCGTAAAATTAATTTAATACTAAATGATGACAGTGTCTTTTATATATTGTATATTATTGTATAGAAATAAATAATTATTAAATGTTTAGAAGGTAAATTATTAATAAGCATTACCAATACTACTATAGTGCCAGACTAAATAAATGTATAATTTTAGCATTGATCGCACATTACTAAGGTTTATTAATCATAATGAATCATCTATTTGAATTGTTTCATGATATAGAGTTAGCTCAATTTCAACTGAAGATCAAGATCAAAAATTTTAAAGAGGACAGTTTAATAAGAAAAAAGATAGTAAGAAAAGGGATCATAATAAAATGGAATTTGTCGAAGAAATTCGGTGAAACTTGTCGTAGTCAGTAATAAAAGTACATTAAGGATACAAGCGGAATCTCCGAATTCTGAAGTATGCAAATGGGAGTCAGTCACGGTTCCAATTCCTCTTTAGATAACATCGATTTGTACCATATTAGCATAATACAGTGAGAAAGTTCCCTAAAACTCTACCCAGCATCGAACTTATACATCTCCAGTTGCAGTAAACCCAAAACCCGATTTTTTTTATAGTTTCAAAGCCCAGTGTCAATAATATTTTCTTATAACTGCTTATACGCTGCGATAAGCCCGAAGCAAACGATCCACTCTAGCGTGACAAAAAAAAAAATTTCACTCCGCAGCCTCGCGAGCTGTTTACAATAGAGAGAAAATCTCTCTCGATCCGCCGCTTACGCGCATACCACGCGTATAATATAATCCCCGCAGCGAAACCCGGAACTGCTGATCTCCAACACAGAAACATACTCACACCGGTCATCAAACGATATGATACGCCGTGCAGCGTTAATCATGGCAAAAGTGTATCGACCGCGCACCGCACGTCGGAATGGATTATATATCCTCTCGGAAGCGGTGTCGACGCCGACGGTGACGGCGTCAGTACAGGAAAAAAGCGAGAGGATGAAAAAGGAGATAATAGAATCCGAGAGGAAGAATGAACGCGCGCCCGAGCCACGCTGACCCAATTGGGCGCGCTTTTTAGGCTCGCGCGTCCGTAAGCGCCTTTCTCCGTCGCGCGGCTGCGCGTTGCGAGGTCTGATCCAGAAATCCAGAATCCCCGGCGAGAGGCGCGGTTTGCTCGATGGCGCGAGCATTTTTCGATCGTGCGTATAGTGAGCGCGTGTGTGTGTGTTGTGGAGGAAGGAGAAAGAGAGGAAACGAGTAAATGGTATGTGAAATGTACAATACGGGATCGTGTGTCTTCTTTCTGTAGCGAGATGCATGGAGAGATTGACGCGAAGTGGGCAGGAGATGACGAGCTGAATGGGATTGTTTTTACCTTATAGTGGATTGTGACCGATGTGTTTATGAAAATAATAAGAGAGAGAGAGATAGAAATCCTGACATCCATTCGTATATTGCCATTCTGATGGACGGATGTGATGGATCTTTTTTTTGTCAATTGTACTGATGAAGTAGCGAATTGAAACCATATATACGTGTAATAACTGGACACGATTACAAATCATTATGCTGTTCGATTAAATGGTATAATGGATTTGATAAATTAATTTTTTATGAAATTGAAATAATTAAGTGAATAAGATTTAAAAAAAATATTGATAGTGTTTTTTAGAAATTTGTTAATGTGCCAAATAAATTATTTAAACAAAAACTATTAACCAAAAGATCCATAATGTTTGTTTGAAAACTTATACGAGAACTGAAATAAGGACGTTTTTTAAATAAACAATCATATTCATTTGATAAATTAATATTTCAGTGAAGACCATAATTGCCACGAAAAAGATGCAGCACATTGTAAAGCTAAACATTAAAGATGCTCAACGAAGATCAAACTAATGCATACAATCAATCTAAATTTTACCATCGTACCCCATAGAGTAAATTAACATTCATGATTTAGAACCTCTTTTTATTCGTGATGTAACACTTTCTCAGACTATAATTTGAACGAATAGCTAGGCATGTAAAGGTATCCATCTCAGTTCATGATTGTAGTAATATGGAGTATCGTTTTTTCAGCTGAAGAATGCTTTTATCGCGGGCAATTCTTAGGAAAAACATTGATGAAAAGTGACTCATAAGTGGGCATTCCAGAAGTAATGGTACTTTTGAATTTTATGTACGTGTATAGTACGTAACTTGAAAAGAGTAGTTCAGAGTATATTCGGTTACACTCTATATGACTACGGATGTGAATATGCGCTAAAATAATCATAAAAATTAATTGTAAAATGATAAATGATTTTTCGTGAATATGAAAGCCAATTTCTTCAATTCACGTTATCAGACGTAACAATTAAGCCATTACTGTTTAAGTTACAAATTACTAAACAGTGTTTATACAGGCTTCAGTAAATACCTATTCACTTCAAACCACAAGACACTTCAAAATCCAACTCTCATCATCCTTTCAACACACTTAACTTCTTTACTATTTACCCCAACTAAGCAAGAATCCACTTGTCTAACTCACAACACTACAATTAAGGCTGTCAGCAACGACGCGCGATGGGTTTATCAAGAACCACACACACATTATGGAGAACGAAAAAAAGGAACGCGCCCGCGTACCTGGACAACTCGTTCGAGACGAGGTTACTGTGGGGCGAGTAGAGCGCCGGATTCTTGTACATGCTGCAGACAAGCCTCTCCCGGCAGCTCTCTTCGAGGAACCTCAGCTGACCGAAGATCTCGTCCAGACGCTCGACGATCGGCCCGTAGAAGTCGTCGTCGTACGGCCGGCGCGTCGGCGGCGAGGCCACTGGAACTGCAGAAGGAGACACAATTAAACGTCAGTTAGAGTGCGCGTGTGCGTGTTGTTGACGCGCTGTGGTTTTTGTAGGCTATTGTGTCTGTGGAGCGTGTCTAGTATGTGGGTGAAATGTGGAGTATTGTGGAGCGTGCTTTGCAAACAATGCGACCGATAAAAAATGTATAGCGAGGTTGCGACTCGTTATGAATTAAGAAATTTCATTCACTTAATTCTTAATTAAATAAAAATGGTGCATCTAGTTGTAGCACGATATTTGTGTGAGAAATAATCAATGTAGTTTATAAGGTAGAATAAAGGCAACTAGTTTTCTTTTTGGCATTTGCAAGTAGCTTTGCCATGGTAATTTTTATCAAAATTCGAGTATAATTCACTCACTGAAATTAATTTAACTTTTACTTTATAATTTTTCTTATCATGCAAAGAGTACTTTTAATTGTATATTTCTTTATAATATGAAATGTACTTTCTAGATAATTTCCATTTCTTACTGGTAAATACCAATTTCTTTTTTGAAGTTAACACATGAATATGAATGAAATATAGAATTCATTTTCGTCAAAGTATGTCAGTTTGCGGTAAATCTATTGCCAGCAAAATTATTCTGTATCTATTTAAAATTCCGCTAAAAATAGAATGCATCGCGTTACTTTTCAATTATCTGGACTTTCCATTATTTATTCAAAAATACGATGAAAAATGATTTACAATGTAATCATCATGTGTATAGATTAATAGTAAAATTAAGTTATCCACAGTCAATCGAATCTTAATTATTAAAAATTTTAGAAATCGTTACTCTCTTGGTAGAAAATTAGCTACTCCTTAAGCAGAGAGACTTCTGCTCACAAACCTCAGCTAATTTCCATAAATTTTCTTTCAAACATTTGAATTTTCTTCAAATAATGGAACAACATTCTAAAATTCCCAACAAGCAAATGTCAATGTCTCTTCAATCCTTTACGTCACCTCCATCTATTAGAATAAGACTCTCAGCCACTCTAGGCTTAACCAGCCACTCAGTTATTCCTAACCCTCAATTAACTCGACGCCGAGAACAAACAAATATACCTGCAGCGGCTGGCGCGCTCGGTTGCGGTTGGAGGTCGTGCCTCTGCTGATTGTAAACTGGCCTCGGCTGTTGCTGCTGCTGCTGTTGTTGCTGTTGTGGAGGCTGTGCGAACCCAAGGCCGAAGTTTTGCTGCTTCGTTGGCGGTGTAACGGGCGGCTTAGGCGGGGGGCCGAACCCGGACGCTGCGACGACACCCACGGGCAGCGAGTTTGCGGGTACTGGGCCCGGTGGCCTTGGCGGTCCATAGCCCGCGTACGCCAGGTTCTGAGGATGTGGTGGCCCGAGTGGTGGGCCTTTGTCCAGGAATGGCGACATTAAGGGTTTCACGTTAGCCGCGTACTGGTACGGTCCCGGGAACTTGGACATGTGTGGTGGCAGATGTGGTGGGGGCATGCCTCCGGGTTTACCTGGCCCGAAAGGATGGATGACGCCCGCCTGGGGGGCCACTTGGTCGTAGGGCTCGTCGTAGGGCTCGATGCCCCATTCCTTGAGCTCCTCGATGTCCTTGCGGTACTGGATGTGCGGGTGCGCGTAGTCGTGGCCCTTGAAATCCTCGTCGAGGATGTAGGGCGGACTAGAATCCCCGTGCGATGACGACGGAGGTGGATGGTCGTAGTATATGGGCTTTGAATACGAGGGTACGGGCACTGGTACCGGTATGTGGTGGTGGTGGTGAGCGATCTGCGGATGAATGGTACGTTAATTACAAAGGTTTAATGTAGATACCATTTTATGAAATGGTGTAAAAATTTGTTTTAATTTTTATTAACCGGTTGAGAATAATATAACATGTGTTGTTTACTGGTGGGTTTTGATAAAATATCTACAAATATCTGGTATTAAATTATTAAGATTTTTTTGATTCACGTTTACGTAAAATGTTTATTGAATTTTTTAAAACTGAACAGCACGTAAGAGTGTCAAATTTAAGTTTACTTTTTTTGAGAGTCATTTTTTATAATTGAGGATAAACAATAGAATTAGAAAAAGCGTATTGCATATGAATATGATCATTTGCTCCACTGTAGGTATGTATTTACGTTTGAAAAAATTATTATTCAGAAAACAAAGATAAGTTAAATGAAGGATAATTTTTTCTTTTAATATAATTAATAATTTTTTTTTAAGTTTAATTTTAAAATTTTTATGTTAAGAATTCAATATAAACTTCATGAAATAATTAAAACAATTTATGAATGTAATAACTATAAATACGAAATGTTAAAAATACAGTTATATAAGAGTATTTTTAGTTTTGTCAGATAAAAATAATATAATACGCTTAAAATTAATACAATTTTCAAGCGATCAATGAACTCAAACCTGTTTCATTTTTAAGTAATATTATTTTTTAATAGGGTTCCTGATCTTAAAATACTTTATATAACATTTATATTTTGTTCGTAAGTTGTCAATTACATATGTTTCCTTCTTCAAACTATATATGAGAATATATACCACTTAATGTACGCGTTTCCAGATGTATTTTACGGAGATAAAGATAAAAAAAATTTTATAAAAAAAATAAAAAAGATAATCCCAATGTACGTTAGTAACGCGCGAGAAACGAAGTAGCGAGTGCGAGATGCTCGGATTTGTGTAGATTGCGACGCTCCGATTACTTTGGTGAAATTCGCAATGAGATAAGTAGGCGTGTTACTCTTGCCGACGAGGTAAGTGAACCCGAGAAATATTTCCGACAAAGTCAAGCCACGGGCCGTTTGGCTCGTTTATAATGCACAGCAGCATAATTAAATTTCTCCGAAAATGAAATGAGCGGCCAGCCGTATAAACAAATTAAAAATGCTTATTTTTAATTAAAAACGAATTTTGATAATATTCCTATGATGTATATCATTTTTGCGGGCCTAAAACATAAATCAATCGCTGTTATTGACATTTAATCGCCCTATTTCAGCTTAATACCATTAATCACGCTATTCTCACTATCAAGCCGGCGAAAGATTGATTATCCGACTAGACAGTGACGACACACTACTTTCTATGGTATAACCGTGGAAAAAATGTTAATATTTGTGAACAAGTAACTGTTTTTAAAATGTACAGTGTGTTACTAGTCGCACATGTACTACATTACCCATAAACTCAGAGAGTAATTATTTTTACAACGTACGCAGCACTGCGTAGAACGACTAGAATATAACCAATAGATATCAATAAACATATATTTTATGTCATTGACACACAATAAACAACCGAGATCTTCCGAGAAAGTTTCCGCATAATTTGGCGCGCATCCGTTAACCGAACCAGAAAAAGCCTCCGATCCTCCTGAATATTCCATATCGACGTTTATTACATCATCGCCGGCGAACCTTGCGCGCTGGCGCTTGATAACTGTAAACGGCGAATAATGCCCAGATTTTTCACATCGTTCACTTTTATCTCGACACACACCTCCCGTATCCAGGTTTACTGCCCCTTTTACCCCCCTTCTCACGCACACTGCGTATCGCGTGCGAACTCGCAAAAGGTGTCTCCCAGCTCGGTGTAACTCCTCCGTGTATTATTATACCTTGTGTTGATGAAGATGCAGCCTGGTAGCGTGGCTGGAATAATAGCTAGAGCAGAGCTTGAACACATGGCCGAACGCCGGGACCAAGAAGAGCAGCAGCTTGAGGAAGAGTTTCTTGGCGGTACCAACGCCGAAGAGGAACGGGATGACGAAGAAGAACTTTATCTTGATGATCTTGATTAACAGGATCAACAGGAGTAGCGTCGTCAGCAGCTTGTTCTGGATTTGCTTTTCTGCAAGGCAAACGTATAAGAACGAGTGAGTGAGTGACGGGTATAGGTATGTGGAGTATTTATGAATGGTGTTTGTTGTGACCTATTTTGGGCAGTCGTTACTGGTTTGTACATTCGCTGTTATAATAACGGATTTTTTACAATAATATAGTCATCGTTAATTCGTGGTCATGCAACGTTGTAAAAGCGTATATTCTATTTGCTATCCTCAATTTACAATTCATACTTTTAATGAAATAGTTACTTCATGGTTAAGTTTAATACATAAAATCAATAATACGTTGACAAATTAGTGTTTCTATATAATTAGAAACCCGTTAATAGTACCTAATTAATTCAACCCAAATTGATAGATTATTATCATACGATGCTGATCATGTAAAAAAAAAGTATTAGATAAAATTAGAAGTCAAAATAAACGTCAAACCACAAACGTTAATCACTACCTTCATCTCATGCCCATTCACCCTCCCGAAACGCATCCATATAATTATCCCAAAACGCGTCGCCACGTCTGATTAGCAATGATTCAGCATTCGACCAAGGGACACCGTTATGAATACATCAACGAGCTTCTCTAAAACTACGACTAATAATTCGAAGCGGAATTATGGGTCAATATGCTCGCGTGTTTTAATTAAAATCACGGCGGTGGCCTTCCAATAACATAACCGGCGCGCGCACGCGCGCCTCAGTGGGTCAAGTGCAAATGTATCGTGCCCACCACCACCACCACCACTACCACAACCAGTAGGCAACCACGTGGGTACACGTTATAACGGCACCGCGCTGAATCAACTCTCTCTCTCTCCCCTCTCTCTCTCTCACTCACTCTCTGATGCTTACTGAGCTTTTTGAGGAAAAGTCGTCCGTGCTGTTGTTCCGCATCGATCGCGCGGTTGCCGAAATCGATCCTCACCAGCGCCCCGTTCTCATCGATCTCGCGCGGGCTGATCTTGAAGCTCGCCCCACCAGCGAGAAACCGCGGCAATTGAACCTCATAATCCCTCGTCGCTAGGAACTTCAAAGTCTTCTTCCTCAGCGCGTGAGTCACCTCCTCCAGTGGCGACAGATGTTCCTCATCCTCGTCATACTCCTCGTCCGTTCTCTTCTCGCTCGCGTCGTCGTTGGGGTTCTTAATCCTACCTTCGTCGCTACCGTCCTCCACGAGGTTATCCCTCGCGTCCACCTTGCCACAGTCATCGTAATCGAGGTTGTTCCGCGTCAGCCTGAGGCCGTCGAACACGGTGATGTTGTCGCGGTCGATGAATGTACGGTCCAGGTACGTGTAGGCATTCTTTTGAATACAGGAGAAGCTCACCTTTCTACTGCAATCCTGAACGATACCATGCCAGAGTTCGTTCGCCGGCTCGCCCGGGCTACCGAAGCCTAGCAGCCGCGTGTAATTCTCGAGCTTCTCGAAGTTGAATATCTTCCCATTGGCGATGGATAGCGAGGCGATCAGGAGCAGCACCAGCAGCACGCCTCTGTACATTTTACCTGTAGCGCTTACCCGACAACAACCGTCTCTAGTGTCAACTTCAGTTCCATTACACACACAGACACGCACGTGCACACAGGTGTCGTTGTCGTTTCACTATATCGAAGCAACGATCTCGATCAATGGGTTATGTCACTATAATAGGGTATCGTTCCGATCCACCGTCCAGCTCTCGTGTGTCACCTGAGAGTCCACATCCGGTCGCGGGGGCGCGCATGCGCACTACCACCGGTCGACTATTATGATATTACCACGCGGCGTAGTGGTAGAGCACATCTCGCGGTAATCGAGAGGGAAGGAGATATAGAGAAGAGAGAAGAGAAGACACATACACTGTGAGCGCGTGTTCGTGAGCGGCTCCCGGCGAGAACTAAGCCGGGGCCCAGTCGTCGTCGTCGGCTAGCCGGCGCGCGGGACCCAAGTGTGTCAGTGGCCCTCCTACTCCGGACCGAGCGCCGCGCCGCTGCCGCCGCCGCCGCTGCAACCGAGGAAGGTCATTATCGTCATCTCTCGCTTCCTTCTTCTCTCACTCTATCTTCCTCTCTCTCTCCTTCTTTCTCTCGACCGCCGAGTCAGAAATTTTTTGCGGCGAACAGCTGCGCACAGGTGGGACGGAGCACGTGTGTACACGAGTAATCGTGATTGGAATGGATAAGGAAAGATGTGTGTGAGTGTATAGCGATGGCATATTTTGGGTGAGAAGGGAAATATACGTTTGCTGATTGCAAGGTGACTTGAGGCGCGCGTCCGGGAGGGAAAACTGCACGATCAGCGAAAGTAATGGATTTTTACTTTTTTTTGGAAGGAGAGGTGGAGAGGTGTTGTTGTAATTATATCTCGGGTTGAAATTACATACTGTTTTCAGGATTCGATGTGTGACGATGGATTTTCACTGATTGTCGACTCATCTGTGTAGTGAGAAATATGTAGGCCTTTTGTTTCGTTGATTGATACTTGCCGAGTAACGGTTACTTTGGGACGAAATTTGTGACTTGACTCACAATTTTTCGAACAGCAGCCTTTCCAGTATTTGCAATTCTAAAACCACATGTACATTTACATTCAAAGCGCAGATAAACATCAACGTTATTTATTCTCGTGTTGTTCCGAGCTTTTGACATCTGTAAGTGGACTACTTGTACGAGCGTTTTCGTTGGTTTTACGAACATGAAATTCATAGATTTTTGCGGTGATAGTTGTAAAAGTCATTATTATATGAATAATTCCTGAATTAGTTAATGAAGTACGAATCGTCAAGAGTTTTACTAAAATAATTTTTTTATTGGAATATTTTATCTAATATTTTCGTAAAAGAAAAAAATAATCGATTAAACATATTAGAAAAAAAAGATTTAATTTAAATCGAATACATAAACAGCACGTAACCCGTTGGCTTTTATAGGCTCATTAATAACAAATATGCAATCAATTAGCACACGTCTAAAATCGAAACCTATTCGTACCTGTTTATCGAAGCTAAAAATATTTATAAGATAGACTTTCTAATATTATATTAAAGGTCATTGACCTCCTTTTAGAAAGAGTAAAAGACATATAATAAAGTATACTTATGTAGTTTTATGACATCTGGAAATGGCAACACAGGTGTTAATCATAAGGCTATTTCTACAGCATGGAAGATCGTTAAGTAATTAGTTTAGAACTCAAATTCAGAAGATCTACATATTACTGTACCAAACAGTCAATGTTGCTAATAATGACCTCACAAATGTTTTAATGACTACCTTTTTAATTTCTTTTTTTTTTCATAGAAAAATGACAATATTGACATTTCGCAAGTTAGAGTGAAATAAAACAGTTCGCCTTACCATACTTATAATTCTCTATATAGCTTTGATATACAGTCTAATAGATTTTTTTTTTTTACTAAAGGTCTAAGTATCGATAAAAATCGCCAAGTTTCACAAGAAAATAAAAAACTCAAGTACCATGAGTATCCTCCTTCATCGTTAAAATAAATATTGACGATTATTACACACTCAATATCAACCCTAAAATACTTTTTTCCCCCATATCGGCGGCCAGAAAAAGCAGTAAACGAGGCTTGTTTTGCGCGATAATCGCAACGACCAACCGTGGGCGGCGCAGGATGCCGCATCAATCGCCGCGGAAAACACCGGTTTTCACAGCATAATCCACCATCGCAACGGCACGCGCGCGCGCGCGAAAACCACGATCACGACTCTTCCTCGCTGTAATCCCCCAGCTGTGCATGCACAAATCGGATGGCGCGGTGATTAAGGATGTGCACGCCGGCAATTGGAAAGTGCTCTGGTTACCTCACAATGCTTAACGGGACTCAACGTGTCGCTTTATTTTTTTTGTTTGACAGGTAGTCCCAGTAGAACACAAGCGAGACTCGATTGCTAATGAAGACGAGTCGCAGATGTTCTTGCGCACTTTTACCGCAATTTCGGAGTTTAAGCGCAGGTATCGCGTGCAATTTTTTTGTGCGTATTGACGGCAGTTCCTGTGAAACCGTTTCGTCGAAATAGAGGCGTGTGTGCCAAAAAGTGCGCGCGTAGATGGTAATACACTGTGAGCTACTTTGGGAGAAATGGTTTGGATGATTGCGAGCAAGCGCGTGGAATGAAAAACGAATGGAAAAGTACCTGTAAGTGAGCCAGATGAATACACAAAAAGAGCATTGAATTAAGTTAATTCGGATGAATAATAATCGTGGCTAATGTAAGATGAGTATAATCGATTTAATGCGTTGAGAAAACTTTGAGGTTCAGGGTCACACCTTTTTTTTGATGCGCTCAATTAATTAGACAATTACATATTTGTTTTCAATAGCATTATACTTTCATTTTTCTTTTTTTTTTCATGTCGCGTTGCGGCGCAACGCAGCTCTCTAACTCTATGAAGTAACAATTACTCTACTTTTTCCAAAATATTTACCTTAAAGCGAGTTTGCAGTAGGGTCTTCTTTACTTTCTAAAGGTCATACGTGAGCAACGCGACTTTCCCAAACACCGGTTTCACTTGCACCGCGGTAATCAGCGATCGTGAAGGTATTTTCTTCCCTTCAAGTTAACGCATTCTGTAAAAGATTACACTGTCTCTGAAATTACTCTTAAAATCTACATACCCCTTATAATTATTAAAATAAACAACGGCGACCAACCTCACTCATGACTACCAATATTTATACGCTCGCCAATATCCTCCATCCCATTTATCAAACATATAATACACCTTGCCTCAAGGAAAAAGCATTCCGGCACATACACCGCCAATGAAGCAGACACAAATACGCGCCACGAGGCTCCGACAGTAGATGAAAAAAAAAATCGGAATTTTGCATGTGAAAGTCATAGCCTCGCGCACCGTACGGTTCTCGAAAATCACGCCGAAAGTCGTCCGCCGTTACCATCATCTGCGAACCCGAGAAAGTTCGTGCACGCCAAAGAGGGACGACCGGACGCGCGTAAACGCCAAGTGGTCCTACAAACAGGATTGACTCGTACGCTTTGAGTGAGCTCTGAGGGAAGTGAATTTGTGTGGGACGGTTTTGTAGGTGTTCGTATTTGTGAGAGTGTACAGGTTTCCGTGTTATGTGGTTACATTTTTAAGATCTATGATATTCTTGTTTGTTGCTATTTATGGATTACAATATTAGTTGTAGAATTCTAGTAGCTTATGAAAATACTTCTTTAGTATTATTTATATGCTTTGTGTCCATGATAGTAATGAATGAAATTGTGTCTAATGAATAAATAATTCATGGAAGTAATACAAAATTATTATTTCATAATTAGAACAATATGAATAACATACACATATATACTATATTATATTATATTTTTTGTTTCATTAATATGTATCTTAGATTGTTATCGTTCTGGGCTCTTTATAATAATTGCATCTTTATTCTGTTACGTTCGCCGGTTGAAAAATCACATAATGACCACTTTAATTATGTAAACGCTTGACATAATTTATGCATGTCATTGTTCTCAAGTGTGAAGTGCACATCTCATCAAAATAACAATAGAAGCATGCTAATTAAATATAGATAGCATGTTCCATTGTGTTGGATCACTTCGAGGACTGTTTACCTTATGTTACACTGTCTAAATACTTGAATTTCGAGAATTGATAATATTCAAGCTTTTTCCTGTATCTTATTTATAGATCTTGTATGAGTTTTAATTTAAATGTATCTCGTATGCATAATTTTGCATACAAAATGTTTTTTTTTTATATATATCTAAAAACTATTCTTATCAAAATGTAACATCAGGATTTCCATTTTTTACGAGAGTGATTTTTTCTTTTTTTTATATTATTGTAATAAAATGTGCCGATTGTGTATTCTCCTCAAAATAGAAATGATGTTTGTACAGATTTATATGTAAATAAAGTGTTAACTCTTTCAGGGGCAGTGGAACATATAGTACGTGCCGCAAGTTTTCTTCTCCTATTTTTTATTCTGCTCGTCTGTTTCATCAAACTCATACGCATAACTGTATCTCTGGACTAATAGAAATGTAGGTGTATGAGATACAACCTGTTGGGAAGTTAATTAACGTATCAATTCGGTGTGACTAATCAAGGGTCGTCTATTATATTATGAATGAATGCAAGGTGTTAACAGCTTTTTTTGGCCTGATAAACACGAACTCATCAAGATTATTAATGACACTGCAGAGTGTTGCAATCTATAAACCATTATTTCAGAATTTCGATTTCGTATTCACTTGTGGCAGTCTACATCATTCGTTCCTTTCATCAACAGTAATTTTAGATATAGATAAACCCCTATAAACTTAGCTCGATCGTTACTACTAGATGAAAACTACAAACGATCTTCAACAACGCGATTTGTTTCAATCAAACAATTCGAGGTTCGTTACCCTCGGCGTCACACCTCCTCGAGCAAGAACCAACGGAGTCATTCCACCTCTCGCGGATACTCCGCAATCACACCACTTGGCCGCGTTCATTAGCCCGGCTCCGAGAAAAAAACGTGTACTTAAGTATATCGCCCCGAGGCGCAAGCAACGATCACGTCTCTCCTTCAGCCATTAATCAAACAAAGCGCCGTCGCGAGACGGAAAGTATTGGCGCGTCCCGGAAGAGAACTCGCGTCGGATGGTAATGAAGCGGAAAAACGTAGCGTCAAAGAGAGGCGTAAGTATATGGATGCTTCGTCGGACTCGCACGCGCGTGCGTGAGTGAGTGCGAGAGAGGCGAGAGACCTGTTGAATTCCATTGACCCAGAATCGGTTAGGTTGGTAGGTAGGTTGGCCGCCGCTGACCGGCTTCGTGTTTACGGTTGCGCGTGCGGTACGGATGATATTGTCTCGATTTGTCGCGAGGATGTTTACGATCGGAGGTATTTTGGAGGATGCGAGGCAGCTTTTTTGTAAGTGGATGTAACCGACGTACGTTGAAAATGAGAAAAATTATTTGAGAACGAGTGTATTTTCAGGAATTACACTGTGTAATTGAGGAAGAGGTAAATATCGTGATGGACCGGTTACGTAGGAATGTAAATTAATAGCTGGAAATAATGAAAAGATATGCGAATTGGGAATTAGAAAGTAACCACACAATTGCTATCTATTCCGGCAAAAATAGTACCGCTAATTACAATGAACTGCTGTGAGGGAGTTCGAGCTTTATTTAAATGATTGTCTATAATTAGAGTTGAGTTGCTACAATTTTAACACCTGGGATTTAATCATAACGATTATTGTAAAATAAATTTAAAAATACAAAAAGTTTGACGTGTTCTCCTAGAAATTAATTATATCCGTAGTGAAGAGGTAACTCTACGTAAAAGATAACCACTTCATATAGCCATCCTTGAGGCACTATTTTTTTCAAATTTCCAAAGTATTCTCCAAATAGTCCAATTCCCACTAATGATTGCTTCTCATGTTAGCTTTTCAAAAGCAAACCACTTAAAAATGTCATCTTTTGTAAAGAGACGATAGAAAAGACTAATATTGACAGAAGCGTTAACGTCAAAAAGAATGATGCCTCCGTTAGAAACTTGTGAAAATCAACGCGAAGTAAAAATCAGCGCCGTCCAGTAAATATGTCGAGGCATACTTCGAACGAAAATTGTTTCACAGAAGAAGACCGCAGCGAAAGCTTCGGGATAATCCAGCGAATGCGCAAATAAGTTGGTCAAAATAATAATCCACCTATGTTACTTCTTCCTCAATATAAATGGAAAACTTCCGCAAGTAATTCACCTCAAAATTCAACGGTAACGAACTCTTCTTTCAAAATTGGTCTCTTTATGCCATTTTCCTCTCTCGATGACACATCAATTTAGTCTCGTACACATATGAATCCTACTCGCCAGATTTACGATTGCAAAAATTAGGTCGAACGCTTTTGCCCATTTTTTCGCCCTCTCACTCGACGGGGTTATTATCCTTTTTAACGGGGCCCGCGCGACCGCGACAAAAAAATCTTATAGGAATTACCATACTTTCTTGCGTGGACGGCCGAGGCGTCGCGGCGGCGTGTGCTGAATGTTTTAGGCGCTTGCGAGTATCTCGCTAAACCGGATTTCGCATGGTTCTTGTAATTTTTATTGTTCCGGAATAATTTATAGACTAAACGGTAATTTTTCCGACTGTAGAGGATTCCGCGGAATCGAGTATAAGAAGTGACTTACGTAATGACTTCGTTATCGTGATTTTCATCAAAATTTCCAGTAAACAAATAATGTGCATACAATTTATAGACCGGAAAACGTTTGCCAAGATACTTGTGGGAGATAAAGGCGATCTCCTAGTAAATATTTATAGTCAAACATTTTTTTTACGAGGAGTGTACATTTTGGTAGCGCTCAACGACCGCACTTTAGTTCCAGTAAGTGAACGCTTAAGGCGAAGTGCGTGTAAGGAGAACGTTAAGTCTGCGTTTTTGCTTTCCGTGCCTAGCGTCTTGCGGTGAGAATAGTGAGTAAATTGGTTATCCGCGCGATAAAAAAATCTAGAGTTTATAACGCTTTATTAACACTTGTTAGACATTAAAAAATTAGACGGTAAATTTTTGAAACGTAAATTGCTGATCAGCTTCGAGGAACTATTTGAGTTACAATGATAAGTTAATCAAGCCAATACGAGTAAATGTCCTATCTTAAAAAAATGATGGCCGGAAGTAGTGGCTCATTTAAAGATTCGATGTGATTGGTTATTTGAAAAAAGCGCGAATATTTGAATTTTTTTTAGATTGAAAATGTACTAGATTTGAATTTTGAAACTCATGTATTTATAGAACTACTAAATAATTTAAATAGAATAAAAAGATTTGATTTTGTAATTGTATCTAATTAGTTTATCATTTAACCTAATTAAAACTAAATCATAGTGAAAAGTCGTCATAACCTCAAAAACACAATTGTACGCGCGAAGCGCGTTTGCATTTTACTAGTAATTCTAAAAAAATTATAAAATTTCATACTTGATGACGTATTTAAGCTACCAGCCAAATTTACAATAGATTTTCACTAGCTATATCCTCTCGTTTCCGATACTATACTTGTCACCAAGACCAACGACCTTAGTTACATAAAAGATATACACTCACCGCTCATTAGTGCTCACTCAGCCACATATTACTGTTAATTTCTAATTTTACAAGTAGGTCACCCGCATACATAAATTTCAATCACCTCTCCAAGACGCGCTCATAAATTCCCGAAAAAAAAACGCCCAGAAAGAAGCAACCAAAATTAAAATCAATCGCAAACCTCAAACAGACATTCGCAAGACAATACACCTCATCCATAACCTCCATTCACCGACGTGCATCGCAATGTCAGTGTCAAAGGTGGATATTCTGCACTCTCAGCGCCGTCAATTACTCATACCTGCCAGTCAAACCATTCGCGACATGCTATAAGTATTACTCCTCTCTCTATGTCTCGTCTATCGCACACATCACACCGGAATTCCCCGACTAGCGCTCGTTTCACGCTCGCGACCCCGCTCTCAACAAAACGCCTGTATATAATTACGTAAAGCGGCGACACTGGTGCAGTGCGCGCTCGCGGGGGGATAAGGAAAGTGAACCCGAGCGCGCGACCGATTTCCGCATAGCTTATATATGTATATAATGTATATATGTACATACATCGATGCGCTGCCGCTATTTCTGGAACACGCCCTCTTTTTCCCACGTGTACGTGTGTGTATGTGTATGTAGACAAGCGTGCGTGTCGAACGGCGATAAAAACTTTCACCGACGCCGGCGCGCGCGTGGTGGTTTCTCCGGGTCAAGTTCGGGTTCAGGTGCACGGTCGCGATCGGCCGCGCGATCTACGTCTGGGTTTAACTCTATCTTTGCATATATGTATGTAGTTGTGCGGGTTTGCAAGCCTGGTCATTTATTATATTAACGCTTAGCGACGCTTACTTCTCTCTGCGTATGTAGGTTACTTCTATGCTTAAATGCAAAAAAGACTGCGCGTGTGTCTGTTTGCACGTATACGTCACTCTTCGTTTGTATATATGTATAGGCTCATACATGCATGCGAATACATATTTTTCTTACGTACGTGTTAATATACATTCTCATCTTCGAGTGCGTACATCTACGAGTGTCGGGTATATTATCTAGGCGCGCAGCCCGTCAAACGAAAAGAGGAACTCGGGAAAACGAATCTACGCGAGCCGAGTGAAAGAGAGTTCAACGCGATCAGTGTGCCGCGTGGAATTTCACGTACGCGCGGCGATTAGCATGACGTAGTGAGCTCAACTGAACGCGCGCGAGATGAATACATTACGGTGGCGTTGTGTTATATACACATAGAGGTAACCGCACCTCGTAAACTAATTACGCGACCTGTCGGCGCGGTGCTCTATAATGTGTGAATGCGCGAGCTGTTTTCCATACTTTTAAGGACTGTACTGTTATATTTGATATCGATATGTGTCCGCGATAGAGTTTATCTGGGTCCCGTGATGTATACTTTTATAGGAATGTTAATTCGAAATTCGGTAATGGCAGGAAATTTTCAGTGATTTGTTCCACTATTTTGAATGCAAATTGATTCGTAATTACTGTCTTTTGTGAGGAATCCTTTTTTTGTCACTTAACGCTTTAACAGGCAGTGCAAAACCCCGTACTCATACATCACATTTTTTATAGCGAGCTACTGCGTATCTGATCAAAAAGTGTCCTATTTTAATGTCTAGAGATGATTATCAAGATAGTGAATATAAAAGAACTATAGCTGAGAGTCATCATTATGAAAGCAGAAAAAATGGTATTCATCAGGCATCCGAACAGAAAGTTGTTATAATTTTTCAGATGCTCGTTAAGGTATATATCTATATATAGCGTTACATTTACCTGCGTATCATAAACACCGTTCTGTAACACACCTGATGAATTATTAACTTTTTCCTACTTTATAAGCAAACAGCGTACTTTCTTCAAGCTCTAAAAACTCAATTAATCCAAATTAATACTCAAACAGTGGAAAGTCTCGATACATACCTACTCACCCCGAATATTTAAAATAAAAAACGCATCGATCAGCAACCCTTCCACATCGAAACTGAAAGTCCTCCACATTTTCCACATTATTCACGAACAACATCAGGTGTTTATTCGCCCACGCCGATCACCTTGCGCAATAAAAGTAATAGTTATTACATTGTTGATTGTTTTCTCTCTCACATATTATACATCCGTCTTGTAGAAGAAAGAAAAGAATCGCGCGATCATATACGTCAATTGGAGAAGAGGCCGCTATATGCCGAAAACTCGCGGCGCCTAGTAAGCGACGGACATAGTCGGAACGCGGTGCGCGAGCACGCAAAATTAGGGTCACGCGATCGGAAAGCGAGGCGTTGCGAGAGATGAACGCTGGCGGGTTGAAACTCGCGCTATAAATATTGTTTGCGAATAGCAGGAGCGACGCGACATTAATTTTCAAGGCTGTTTTCTATTAATTTTTTTCTCATTTATGGGATAATTTTCTCCCTACGAGGAGAAAATCGGTAAGTGAGTGTAATTTGTGTAATTGGTGAGCTTATTTATAGGAAAATATATAGAATAAATGTCTTCAGAGATATATAAATAGTCTTGGTAGTAGAGGTCAAAGGTTGCATTGACTAGCAGCTGTATTTTAGTAGAAGCGATGAAACGTGGATCTGAATTGCCAGTGATGGATTAAGTCCGAATTTGATGAGAAATTGGTAATATTCTCTAAAGAAATTCCATTATTTTTATTATATTGATTCTCCTATAAATTTAATTTAAAAATTAAGTAACACAATTTGCATAAATTTTATTTTTTCTGCTCTCAAAGAGTGCAATTTAATACTATTGACGTAAGTTGCTTTTAATATTCTTAGAATTTACTTTCAGATTAATTAAATTGGCACTTATTGGTATTTTTGCAACTTTACTGTTGAATCCAGACAATTCTTTGCATTTTAATGGATTTTATTAAACTTGTTCTCGAAAACATTTAGATGAAGTTGGATTTACGACATTAAGGAAACGCCAGATGCAAATGACGTTATTTTATGTTCTGTATAACCGAAATGAATCGCAAGACTCAATCCTAGCACGAAAGTCGCTTTAAGGATACTCGAACAAGTCATACTTAAGTCATACTTTTGGCATGCGTCGACTTAAGAGAAGAATGCCCGTGTGAATTGAAAAGAAACGGAGTGGTTTAAAAGGAAAATTGAATAGAACTGACGCGGGACAAAAAAGAGTGCTGAACTTTTGTTAAAACTGCAGTAAACTTTCTAGCCCCCAGTGGCTGTTTCACCGTGGAATAAGGACTGTTTTTGTGAACGATGAATAAAAATAATTTATTAGACAATAGCTGCAGGCAATTATGGAATTACAATACTTGTGCACTACTTCTTCAGAAACACTTATTTTAATGTGTTACTGGAAGAATAAGGACTTAAAGAATGAACGATTTCGTTACTTTCAATAATTTTAGTTACATGTCCGAATTTATCAGAATGATCAACTCTTTTTAATTTACAACTTTATCTGAATATTAATTTACTCTTAATTAATTTTTTTTTTAATTTATTCGTTTATATATTTTATGCAAAAATTTTGATCCGATTCCGATCTGAGAAGCCTTCTTCTCCAAATGAGATCTAGGCCTAGTCCATATTCATAAGTATCGCAGAACGAATTCGAGTACAGTTAGGATTTTCATCCTTTAATTTAAGAAACCAAAGACACAATCGGCATAGCTATGAGAAACTACTAATTTACACTTTCAATCGTAAAAACGTTAATTTTAGCTTGTAAATTTAGCTGTAACACCATACGCGACGGGATATGTATTATAAGTTATTCTACCTACCTGACAATAGAAATTCTTCAAAAGTAATTCAGATTTTTGTTTATCACATAGTACTTTTTATTTTTATTGTGATTATTACCTTTAATTCACAGAACTAGTAACTTATTATATTGACTTGAAATTCCAATAGTTGGTTATCGTTATTCAATCATCATAGCGATGCCTGATAAATAATTACATTGCTTCCTTGTAGTTAAAGCTTAGCAACAGTGCAAAAAATTTTCAAGTAAAAAAAAAGTTCAAAACAGGTTTTAAGGCAATAGTATGTGCGACGATTTTGAAAAAATTTGTATTCATGTCTGCGCGCATGCATGCGCGAGTGTATGTGTGAGTTCGTGTCGGCGTGCGCGCGGGCGTGTGTGTATGTGTCTGTATGCCTGTGTGTGTGTGTGTGTGTGTGTGTGTATGTGTGTATCTCTCGAGAACTATTCAGCCGATTTTCGTTGGACAAGGCTTATTCTCTTTATCTCGGTGAAAAAACTTGGTATCCTGACTGATGTAAGTTTTTAAGTTTTTATCGCTTTCCTTTTTTCGCGCGTACACGCGTGTGTGTATATATGTGTGTGCCCGGTCGGTCTGAGAGGCGAAGCAAGTACTACTGCTATGTGCGAGCGCTATATGAGTAAGCAGAGTGTCATGGTAGCGTGATCAGTTTCCTATCATTCCCGCTAAATGGAAGCTCGTCATTTGAATTTTATGTATAAATTATTTCTCCTTGAAGAAAAATAAATGAAATAGTAAAAGGTAACGAAGACGAAAACAGAAAATTACAGAAGATCTGCAACAGTTTTTGTGTTGCCATTCCATGTTTTAAGGGAAACCGCAATTTGGAGCAGGATTTTGGAGCAGAATTTCGTAACACATTCCCAAATTCATGGTAGCATGATATTTCCCACAATTTTAATGGTCAGATCAGATTTATTTTATTAGGTGATAATACTTAATATCATTCGTAATATTAAAATTAGATCGAGGTTAACAACATTCTAAAATTTGTAATTTTATAAGTTGGAGTTTTCGATAAACTAAACACTAAAATAGTAGTTTTCGATTCAGTGTGCGACAAGTGCGACTTAACGCATTCTGAAAATTTTTAAAATCGCTTTTACACCCTCTGTATCGAAATAGTTATTTTCGATACAAGTGCGAAAAAGTTATTTTATCCTCGTGAATAAATATAGTAGTGATGCAAAAGTAGTAGTTTGAAATTATCGAGTAGTCCGAAATTATCGAGTAGTTCGAATTGATCGAATAGTTCGAAAGAATCGAGTAGTTTGAACTTTTTCGGGTAGTTCGATTTCCTCCGAGTAGCTTGACTTCATTCGAGTAGTTCGAGTTGGTCCGAGTTGTTTGACCTGACTCGACTAGTTCAAGGTACCGGGTACTCGACTCGAGTTTGAAGAAAAATCGCTGCTAATACTTTAGCAGAATGCTTTCCCAAAGAAAATCGATAAATTACATGAAATAATTTTCATTAATGTATATTTTAATAGAAAATTTCATTCTTTCTGCATATTTGATTTTCGATAGAAACATTATTCTAATTGATGAAGAAAATTATAATTAATATACTTATGTAGTAATGATTAAATTGAAAAATAATAAGTTCAGGTATTATCACGTGCTATAAAATTGAATTTCTAAATTAATTGTATTACTTCGAAATTTCTTCGGTGTTTTCTTAAAAAATCATATAACTCGGCGAAGAATTGAAATATTTTCTAACTCAGGCGTAATTTTTTTCTTTAATGGGTATTGGTAGCTCTAGGATGATAAAGTACAATTTCTGTCTAAGAATGAAAAAAATTATTTTCGATGTTTTAATATTTTTCTTTATTATTTTTCCTACTTAAATTATATGTTTTAGAAGCAGGAATAATGTCGATAATCCTCTCTATGTATTCCAAAATAAACGTACATCTTCTGGCAACGTCCATACTACGCTGAACACACCGGTTCTCGTCCGATCACCGAAGTTAAGCAGCATTAGGCGCGGTTAGTA
>UXGD01001407.1:0-35340 GCA_900474315.1 Torymus auratus
AAGGAATATTCATTTTCTAGTGCCCACACACTTCAACTGCATATTCCTTAACTGTTAAGTCATACGCACTTATCTGTGTACAAAATTACATTCCTTAACAGTTAAGGAACTGTATTTTGGTCCCGTGACTTGGCATGGCTCCTGCCCCGAAGCGGAGCTCTCCCATCCCGGCGCCGCACCGCTTGTGCCTTCTTCGGTGTACGCGCGACACCAGTGGTTAGGTTAGTCCGACATTAAGTTTAGAATAATCCAGCACCTAAGCCGTACCGAATTGGGAGCTCTCTCGTACTATGATGAATGCAGTGCCAAATTTTTTTCAGTGTGGTATATTGGGGAAAAAAATGAATTCTTGACTAGTTACTGGATATACACTGGCTAATTTTTTAATTGACAGTAATACATGGCTAACAACCGACTGGTTATTTTTCGATTTCTATTAGGGTAATTTTAAGATCTTTCGAGATAGCATCTAAAAAATTACTTAGGTTATTTCGTTCTTAAAATATATTTAATGTATGTAAACAATAATTATTAAATAATTGTGTTTGGTGTTTGCAAGTCTTGGAATTATAAATATTACGCGATGGCATTAATCACATTTACACTTTTGAATTCTACCTCAAGCAACTGATTTAATGGTCTACTTATATATTTATGAGTGAAAGTAAGAATTTATTTATTCGTCATATTACAGATTTGAAGAAAAAATTTAATACTTAAGAATATAGTGTCCGAAACACACTTTTTAAGACTGAAATAAGATGTCTTGTTTTCATTTCAAACGATAATGTGGTCTTTAGGTTTTATTCAAGAAAGAAACAGAATTGATATAATTAAATAGAGTTCTAATATCTTACTAACTGAAGAAGCGATTCGAATGTAGAAGATCTTTAAACTACTCTTATGTATACGTTGCATGTAACAGATGAATCATCCTAACCCTGAAAGAAGACACCCAACCCCTAATGAGTTTCTATACAGTTAACGCATTATCATTAAGATAACAGCGCGAAGTTTAGCTATGTATGAAGAACGGCGGTCGTGACCATTGTCACGTACTTCAAAATCTCATTTTACGTCATTTCTGTAAAATTATCTTATTTCACTCCCTTTATTAAATATATTTATCAGGTCCTACATTTTGTACAAATAAGCATAAACCAAAGAGCGTACGATTGCTTAAAATTATAGTACATAAGTTATAATTACACCTCAAATCATAAAGCCACATTAATTCATCCTCAGTCAACCTCAGCGACAATTAAGTCGCGCATTGGGCCAAAAAAAAAACTCACTCTCCCAATTACCATTAAACTCGTCACCTACTTTCAATTAACAGTCCCGAAACCAACTTACATTTACAACCATAGCCCTGTGCAGGTTCCACTCAGCCCATCAAAACCTCTCGAGCGGTGTGTATATATGACGCGTTAACCCAGAATCCCGGGAGGCCCGCGCGTCTCATTAAGCCATCAACGGCCAAATCCTAAGGCCCTTCGAAAAAAGTATGTGTTTACGCGCCAAAAGTGGGGTAAACAAGCGAGAGTTTATACAATCGCTGCCTGCACGGCCAATTTAACCCAATTAACGCGTACGCGCACGCGGAAAAAAGCGCGAGTGAGAGAGTTGTTGTTTTTTTGTGAATGGTTAAATATGCCGACTTTCGGCAGTAAGCTTTTGTTCGGCGCGATTATACTGGATTATTAATGGCAGGTTAATATGGTTATGTGAAGTGGTGTCCGGTTGTTGTCGATTAACACCTGTTGGTATAGCTATGTATTTTCGGAGACGAAGGAGATTGCGGATGCAATGCTATTTTTATACGATTTACGAGGGGCTCGAACGAGGTTTAACTTAGCGCGC
The DNA here is from genome assembly GCA_900474315.1 of Torymus auratus. Classification (NCBI taxonomy): domain Eukaryota; kingdom Metazoa; phylum Arthropoda; class Insecta; order Hymenoptera; family Torymidae; genus Torymus; species Torymus auratus. The sequence continues at coordinate 1,864 of UXGD01001407.1, forward strand.
ATTTGTCATAGCCCTATGTTATTCCTAACATTGCTCCAGTTTTGTTGGAGACCTTCGGGTGTGTAACCTTTAGCGCGTAATCATTGGTTTTACAAGCTATTATTTGAACGTTAAGTTACGATTATTATTAATGGTATACTGTAACTCGAAACAAGTATGGATATATACAATAATTGAATGGGAACCTTATTTTGAGCGTAATTTCATCGGCGCTCGAATATTATAAGTGGACATTAATTAACAATTTTTTTCATACTTATTAATTAATTTAAAAAAAAAGTTGTCAACCCGGCCCTATACAGATAATATTATTTACTGACGGATCGTAAAATAACTACACAAAATATATTTTTTTCCCCACACAATATTAACGCGCACACTTTTTTACAACACGACGGCTCCCTTAAAAAAAACTTTACAATCTCTTAATGACCAAAGCTCAAACATCCTAAAAAACATCTTCCATCCCCTAGAACCTTTACAGGTAAACTTTTTTACGCGAGTCGAGCATATACCCATCGGCCTCCGCCGGAAGATTAACTTATTTATTGGGGACATCATTGAAAGTCAGGATTGTTTTATTTTTCGGTGTTTTTTTTTACCATCCGCGACCGCCGCGTAGAGCATCCCTCGGTCCGAAAGGATGGCCGGTGACGACAGAATTATTATTTTACTACGGCTTTATAATTAGGTATATGCCCGCGCGTACATATATATATACGTGATTTGTTGCCGCGCGCATAGGCGTTTACAGCGCGCGAGGATAGAGCTTCGCAAGTAGTAAAGCAATATAACGCAGAAGTCAGAACGGCGTTTAGTACTTTGCGTCGCATTTTTTTTTCTTTCAGCGGACGTCGAGTTGTAATAGACCGAGGCGTTATTGGTTTTTTTTTTAAGGCTATGCGTGCGTGGGACGTTTGCCTACGGATATAGTTCCTCTTTTTTTTTCTTCTTCTTCTTCTCTAAGTGGGATATTTTTATTAAAAAAACATTGAAATTAATCATTGGCATTATAACTCGCGCGGACTCGTAAAACCGATGGTTAATGTTTGTTGTTGTTGAGGTTCGCGCAATGTTACAGTAACGTAATGGCTCGCCTTGTCCTTAAGTTTGCAGCTCTATAGTCAATGTTGAGCTTGAAGGAAAAAAAATCAATAACAAACGTAAAAAGCCACGATTGGCGTAATTGATTTCTGGCAAAAAATATATAGTTCTATATAATTATTCAATTATCGATTATTATAAATTATCAGGGCCACAACTTATTTTTCCCCTAACATAAATAAATTTTAGTAAACAACATTTATTATAATCCTTACCCCCAAAAATCTTTCAACATTGCAATATCAAGTAAATCTTTTCCCAGAAATATTCGAATTTTGTTCGCTCTAATCCCGTCTCTCGTCAACTCATTACCGAAGCTTAAATCTTCCCTTCGCAATTGGAGAAGTACTTCCCCTCAATAATAAGCTTATTGCTCGGGTACCTACCTACCATAAAACCCTTATACTAACAACTCATGCAAATATTTTAAATCTTCGGTCCGACAATTCGAGCTGAAACACGTTCACATAGACCAACACCACAGCCAAACTCATTCGTAGCTATATGCTACAATTCCCTTATACACGCCACCATAGGTACAGATGCTGTTCGAATTCCTTTAAGCTTCAAATATTCTTTTATACCTACCGAAGCCAGCCCCCGCAATTAGCAAGGACGAGCGTAATAGCCTGCCGTCTACGGGGCCATTACGGTAATAAAATCATTATGAAAGATGTCCCCTACCGTAACAACCCCCTTCCACCCCTGCATCTCTTACTCAAACATACCTGTACATACTACGTAGTCCGCATGCGCAGCGCGCCGGGGTAAGTAGTAAGTAAGAGAGTGAGAGAGTGGGAGGAGAGTGCGGCGTGCCGGAAAGTGGGGATGACTGGCCGAGCGCGCAAGCGCACAAGAGAGAGAGAGAGAGGCCCGGCGGTGGCAAGGGGCCTGGCGCATGGTATGAGCTCGGCAGTAAGGGCCCGCAGGCCATCCAGTTCGCTTCTTCCTCGCCTACTTTTAGAAATTAGTTGCACTTTAGCCGGCAAACCGAGCACCAGTGCTGAGAGAGAGCGGATCACGAGAGTGGATTGCTAGCTACAGCACAGTGAACACCTAGTTGTTGTATAGTACATACATACTTGTTTCTTCTTCGGCTTTTGCTTGACCAATATCCGACGTCCAGGATTTTCCTCGGCTATACGTGTTCTCCGACTCGAGCGAAATTTATTATTCGGTGAGACATCCTGGATGTTGGACGTGGACGGAAGAGAGCAAGGCAGACGAGGATATATAACGACAAGTCATTGCAAGAAGAGAGTTGGAGAACGTGCAATAGAGTTCGAACTTTGCGCTGTTTGTAATAAGCGTGCGAGAGAGAGCTTGCAGGTGTATATTGAGATATAACCAAGGAGGTACGAGATATTGTCGGCACAGGGAGCCGATGAAGCTCGAGGACGACGTCAAGTGGCACGACGACGAGATACGTGAACAATATCGGCTACGGAGTCAACGGCACAGTGGATCGTGACAGCGGCACACATTTTATCTATATATTCTACGCGCATACAACAACCGAAACGCACCGTACCAACGACAGTGGCATCACGAATACTTATATATATAAGTTTTGTATAAGAGCAGGAGGAGAAAAAAAAATTTTTTTTTTTTTTGGTTGAGTTGAGTGTGCAAGATAATCAGTGTCCATCTCATCACAGCGACGCGCGTGTGTGATAAAAAGTGCGAGTAAGCCCCGTATATAGCTCCGGAATCAAAACTGAGAGAAAGATACGTATATATATATTGAGGAGAAAGAAAAATCTTGTGGACCTGACGGACGAACTTGACGGGCACACTTATACATACATATCGTAACAGATCTGTGCGCGCGCGCATGCATCAGAACGAATTAGTTGACGTTGTTGTTGTTGGGATATTGTCGAGACAGAACGACAGAGAGACACACGACGAGCACAGCCGATGACCGGTACAGCGTTGTTGCACAGTACTACTTAGCGCGCCGCGTTTGTATATACCTGCGGCAAGGCTAAGCAGACTGCAACAGCACCAACAGCAAAAGGAGACGAAGCAGGACGGAGATCGTCGCGAGGAGTCCCGGGGACATCAACGACTCCACTCTGGATACCACGCTGCTCATATGTAAGTATATACCCCGTTGTTCACCTGCGTATGTTCTTAGATTTGTTTGTAAGAGCTTTTCAAGATGCTTTCTTTGGAGGAAGGAAAAAAATGACTTTTTGGGGACGACGATGAGGGTGGCTGCTCTCTGTATACTCGTACGTCGGCAAAAGGTCATTTTTTTTTCGATATATTTTAGTAGTGGTAGCGAGTTTAAAAAATGTAAAAATTTTTTTTGTATCTTTTTTTTTTTCATAGTAAAAAGTAAAAAAAAAGGCAAAAATCGGTGTTAAAATTGCGCTTGGTATTCAATCAAACGACATAGCCAAAGTATAAGAATCCTCCATCTTGTCTATCCTTCCCAACTATAAGCCTTAATTAAAAACCCAATAAAAATCCCACCGCGCAGTATAGTCTTCTCTCTCGCTGGTATCAGTAGGATTTAAGACCCCACTGGTTAGCTCGCTCGCTCGCTATAGCGCGCGCACTCAGCGCTCCATCTGTCAGTCCTACTTTCCGTGATCTACTTTCTATACACCTCAAACATAAATCAAAAGGCGGAGCGCTCTCCGCGGCAAATCGTCAAAAAAGTGTACCCGAGCGTGTCTCATAATTCTCTCTCTCTCTCACTCACTTACTCTCTGGTCGGCAAAAAACGTCGTAGTTGTCGTTATACGGCCTTTTTTTTACAAATTTTAATCGAAGCAAACGAATGATTAAAGGCGCGCGCGGGATAGTGTATAGAGGATAGGTTCTGTGCCGCGGCGTGACTTTCACGGAGGATGTATGTGCCGATCGACTCCGGATTCGAAGCGTTGAAGAGTTGATCAGCGTATTTTCATTAACGATTGCGTATAAAAAGTTCATGTCCATTTCAGTATTATTAGACATTTTACACAGTATTTTATATTTTAAATCAGGTTGCCAAAAATCCCAAGCATCTTCGCAAGGTCGCTATCCTGCTCCAAAACGACCTTATCCATCCTCATCACATCCCGAATTTCATTATCCCGCGCAACACCGAGTCATCCTCCTTCAGCGTATACCCCGTTACGCGGGTCCGCCCACGCAGAGCCGTCCTTGCCATTCGTACCTCCGCATTACTCTCTCTCTCCCTCCACCCAAAAATGAAAAAAAAAAAATTCGCAGCAACAGCAGGACAAAGCTGCTACCGCCAACGAGATCCGTACAATGCTGTGCTCGCGCGAGCGCGGATATATCCCACCGCAGCGCGGCGACTCTTTCCGCAAGGTGTGCGGAGAAAGGTCTCTCTTCCCGCGAGCGCGCGCTGGAGAAAGAGAAAGAGACGGAACTAGTCTCTCTCTCTCTCGCTGTGTAGTGGGGAGCCCGCACAAAAAGAGCGTGTGTTATCAGCGCGAGCGCGCGAAAGAGAGAGACGGAAAGAGAAAGGGAAGAAGGCCGCGCGCGGGAGAAGGATATACGCTTATACATGTATACATACGTGCGTGTATGTATATATACATACATATACGTCACACGAGTGTATAAACACAGTGGGGGGAGAGAGATAGCTAGCCGTACCGGCGGCGGCGGCTCGGCGAGAGAGTAGGTCAGTGTACCGCGCTACTCGCTGACTCGCGAGCGCCTCGCACGTGAATGGAGAGAGGGGCTTCCCCCGCGGGCGCTATACTGTGGCTTCCGACTCCGGTTCCGCGAGCCTCGCTATCTCTCCGCCTCTCCGTCTGTACATATACCTGTATATACACGTCTCTCTATTCTTTCTCTCTCTCTCTCTCCCACCACTGTTGTTCTATGCAAATATATCCAGCGACATTGTCTTTCTAGGATGGCGCGCGGGCGCTTCCTTTTTACGGATTGGCTGTGCGCGCCGATCGTGCTTTTTCTCTTTCTTTACGCTCCATTTTTAACTGTGTCAGCGCGCCAGAGGAGGTGGTACACAGCACTTTTCTTGAGAGCAAGCTGGTCTCTTTGCTCCGATGGGTCCGGCAAGGTGGGGATATATGTACGGTAGTTGTTTTTTTTTAGTGTAGCTCTCGCGCGGTTTCGGTTTCGTTTATGAATTTAGTTAGGGGAAAAATGCGGAAGAGTGTGCGAAGAAGACGAGGAGGAGGATGATGATGATGGTAGTGATGGTGGGTTAGAAAGAGACTTCGCTTTCGATATGGGGTGTATATAAGTGTACGGTAGGAGTGTATTAGCCGGGCCATGCAAATTCCCAAACTTATGTTCTTCTACAGTTGTATATATATATATATATTCTCTTGTCGTCTGGACGGGTCTTTTTATTCGATTTCGTATCAATCATTGCTCACATCCTCATGCGAGTATCCTACTTTCTTCGCGTCGCGCGCGCAGCGACCAATTAATCACTCCAAAGTCCCGTAAATCATCGTCCTCCCGAATATACGTACCTACATACATATCCACTTCATTCGCACACGTCTAACTCCTCCTCGCCTCTTCTTCTTCTTCTACTACCCATCCATGGTACACATCTGACCTGGAATCCAGACCTTTGGCCCGCGGCTACCATTCTCTCTCTCTCTTTCCCTCTTATCAGCGATCTCCCATTGATTAGGCATAAGGCTCGCTCGCGAGCGGCCATCGCGATTATCTCTCTCTCTCTCCCTCTCTTTCCTCCTCCTCCTCCTTCTCCTCTCAGCAGCTCTTATATTCGTGCGGGCAACAATTTCTCCGTCTATACTATAGTTGTATATCTTTCTCCTCTAGGCCGCGCGCCAGCCAGCGAGTCGCACTTTCTCCGCTCGCGATCACGGGACCGTGTGTATATACGCAGCGTAGTATAGTGAAGCCTCTATATAGCTTTGAGCTTCGTGGTAGTGCTTGCTGTATAGAGTAGTTGTGTGGATGGGTTGGAGGTTGCGGGACACGAGGATATTGAGAGAGATAAAGAGAGGAGAACGGCTATATGCCCGTCGACGTGTTCCTGCAGCACGGCGGCGACGCGAGGCGACTCTGGGGTTCGTCAACGTTTGTTTCTTTGTTTTGTTGTTGTTGCTTGGTTGTTGTTGTTGATCTCGTTTCTCTATGTTATGGGCGCAAAGGGGCGGGGGGAAAGTGAAACTTTTTTCGAGATGGGTCGCGCGAGTAACGGCGAAGTTGGCGCGACGTTTACTACTTTGCATACATAATACACGATATTCCTGATATACGTCAGTTTACGAAAATGCATTCACCTGCATTTTATTTATTTTTCTTCTATACTATGCTTTTACGAATCATCGTAACCAACCATCGTTTAACCTATAACTCGCTATCGCTCGATCGCCATTTTTTTTTCCTCTCGCGCTCGTAAAAAATCTTTCCGTTCGCCGACACACAAAAAACCTACGGGGCCCGTCCGAAAAGCGAGCGTCTAACGGTGTATAGTGTCGCGGGCATATATAATGATCGGGCCCCGTTCATTTATCACAGGAGTACGCGTGAGCTTCGCTATAGAGAGCTTACGCAAGTCCGCACTATACTCGAGCTTGTGCGATGATCATTACGCCGCGGTTTTTGCCCGCGCGCGAATTCGTATAAGTAGATCACTTTCTATTCGTGAGCGCGCACGAGGTGCGTATTTGTATATATGTGCAGCGCATGCGATGCCTTGGATGCGGAGAGCTAAGAAAAGATTTATTTGTTGCGCTAATGCAGCTTCAACGCGATGAGTAATAATAACACACGCGTGTAGCTTATGTTTTCGAAAAATCGATGTATAAACGGGTAATGTTGTTCTTAACCCTTGACAATAATAATTTTACCCTAAAACCTTGACTCATTGAGTCATGCGTGGCACAACATTTCCGAAAAGGCGCGAAAACTTTCGATTGTTCCTGAATCACTACCGAGCGCAAGGCGCGGAGATCAACAAGTGGAAATCCCGGCGTTGCACGCGGCCAAGGCATCGCGACGTTTCTCGCGCCGCGCGCGGCGGCATCGAACTCTCCAGTAGTAGCGGCGGCAAGCTGTTGCGCGATGGCGGCCATTGCTTGCGCGATCGCGTACTTAAAACATAAATATAACTCGTCGTTGACGATCGTAATGGGATTATTGATATTTCGGTGGTTACATTTGGTAGTGATAGATCCAGAATCTTTTAAGTATTAAAAATGTATACTTATATAGAATAAAAAAAAAAAGTAAAAATAGAGATTAATCTAAGCTGTCTACTAATGATTAAACAACGTATTTACATTATCATCGTCACTTAAAAACCACAATTTGCTTTACAACCGCGCTCTCTCTAATTAATCATCCATGCGAGCATTACAATCACGACCTATCCCTCTTATATACGCAAATAATAACAGCCTTCTCACGTACCGCGTCGGTCCCAAAAATCCGCGACTTTTTTATAAATATAATATCCAACCCCACCTCTCGCCTCATTGTATACATCCTCTACCGAAAAAAAATCTAGCCCACATCATGTACCTCACACACACGTACTCATATTTGCTATATACACGTCCTCGTCGCCGTCGCATAATGAAGGCGCTAAATATAACTGGAACACGCGGCGCGCATGGTACCGCTACGGTTCCAGATAAAGACCCTCATTTGCCAGAGATACACACACACACACGCGTGTCATACTTCACTAATTAAATGTCGTATGGGCCCCCCATTAAGCACAAAATGCATTCCTACGCTCGGTAATTGCCGCGTGTATATATCGCGTCCCCTAATCTACCGGCGCCTTTCTCTAAATGTCTTTTTCGTTGCGCGTTTAGAGTCTCTCTCTCTCTAGTGTATACAGGGAGAGAGAGAAAAAAAAATAAGCGCACGGGGAACGAAAGTAAGATTGTGTGTGCGCACGAGCACGCGGGTTCGATGGACGGGATGAGGAATATATAATATATAAGAGCGCGCGCGCGACGTGACCGGAATGGGTGCGTGATGGAGGATTCGCGATTGAGAAATCGACGGAATAAGTATGGGAAGTTCGAGGTAGAGATGTGTTTGGCCGCGACGAAAACACGTTGCGCAAGGGTCTCGGGATTTTTTCAAGTTCCGCGCAGGGGTGAATGAGCTCTCGAATGTATTTTTTTAGTTATGAAACAAACTGGGTTTCTCTCGTAAATTACTATGTGTTTTTTTGTTGGTGGAGGCAGTGAGTCAGTCGGCAACGAGTGTGGTGATGTCAAGTTTAGCGGGAAACCGTTCAACAATCGGTCGGGAATGCGTGATTTGGAAAGTGAAAATGGCAATTGATTAGGAGACGAGCGCGAGTCCGTGAAAAGTATGCGTCGTTGCCCAATTAATCCATAGAGTTAATTAGCCAGCATATATTACACATGCAAATCGCCGAAAGAAATGCTCTAATTAAATCGTATACGTTTTTCAAATCGCGCTCACCCGCTTCTATTCGCGTTCCCCAATATACCTATAGCACAGAAAAAAAGTCAGCGATCGAAATATCACACAAGTGAAACGACCGCCTGACATTACATCCTCATCAAGTGGCAACCCAACCCCGTCGCTGCACCTTGCAGCACTTTCTTCTATACATATAATACAGCCGAACCTCAAATCAAAGTATAATCGCTATAATACCTCCTTGAATTACACTCCCATCGCTCATGCCCACAACAATACATCCCTCGCGTACAAAACGCGATCAATCTCGTTCCCATCGATCGCGTCCACCTGTTGTATACTCGGTACCACCACTTCCCTTCTCACCCCCGCGCCGGAAGTGGAGAAGCGAATCTTCGCCCCCATAAGTAGGCCACCATCTCACACATTTTTCAGAACGAAAAGGAAAGCCTTCTATATACGTGATGCGCGTATATGCGCGCTCGAGAGCGGCGATTCGCGCGTGACCAGAGAGCCACCGCCACCGCCGTTGCGCACGAAATCTCGTGGTGGTGGTGGTGGTGGAGCTGAGCGGCGAGCGAGCCTCTCCGGCTAACGGTGCTCCGTTCCACTTTTGCAGTGACAGTCGCGCGCACGAGCGAGACTAGGCGACTGTATGTATGTGTGGGGAGCGCTGATGATGGGCCCCTACACGCCACGCGCTACTCTACTCTCGCGTGATTTATGCGAGCTTCTCTCTCTCTCTATCGTGTGTGTATATATGTGTGAGGCTTTTTGTCTTGTAAGAGCGGACGAGCGAATGTTTCGATTTCTTTGGGATGCTGCGAGGGATACACGTGTTTTTTTTTGTCTGTTCTTCAAGGGGTTGGAATATGTCGATCGGTATATATAATAGGAATGAGGTTCAACGTATATCCATTAGCTCGGATGAATTTACACACCGCCCATAACATTGAGCGGGAACCGCAAATCGGTAACGCTCGTAACTGTTTTCCCATTTCGATATATCTCGCTCTCCGGATCGGCAGCTCAATTACAATACGTCTTCACAATGTTATCGATCTTTCTATCCCCTGATGCTTACACGCGCGTATATATCCATTAGCCGCGATTCCGCATACAAGCAACATACACACACAGTCGCGGGGGTCATAGGGGCCCACGCGAAGCCACGAGATCCTTCTCTCTCTGTCTGTGATACTGACCCATCTCTTTCGGACTATGGTATGCGCGCTCGCTTCATTGTTTGGCTACACACGCGTTTACCGGTATATATAATATAATTAATGCCAGCAGTCCAGTCGCGTTGAATCATCGGACTACGTAAATCAAATGGTTTTCCATATTGTCTCTGGCACGCGGTGCTTAAAATTTTCCTTATCTACATATTCGGCGGTAAAAGTTTCCACGTCTCGTCAAACGACCCTATCTCTACCGATCTTTCTCCCCTCTCTTCGCGAAACTCAATCCAGTAGCCAGAGCAACTCCTCCTCGTCTATCCGCGACCCAATAAAATCTGACTAATCGACCTCCGGCATCTCTCCTATGTCCAGTCATCTGCATAATCCACGCGACGACGTGACCCCCGCCGAAAAAAGGGCAGACCGATCTTATACCAAATCGGCTTCTATATACCCATACATGTATATACGTACATGCGAGCATACGCGCGCGTACACATACAGACGCGGCGGTCCTCTCTACCCACTGATCTCATTGTCAATTGGCTCACACGCACACATCACAAGGTGCGCGCTCGCCGGGGGGATAACGGTACCGAGCGCTGCGTCACGCGCGCACGTCGGCTGGTTCGCCCCACCACTGTGGTTGTGGTTCCACCTCCACTCGCGCTTGTTGTATAGGTACGAGCTGCTGCTCGCTCTCTCTGATGCTCAACCCGTTTGCTTCAGCAAAAGAGGAGGGGGCGTTTGAATAAATTTTTTTCCTGGCTATTTTGTATGGGTACGGCGCGCCGTGGATGGTATAATGAGGGTCTACGTGCAAAATTAGGATAGGTGTCGGTTTTGTTTTGTCTAATTATATTTGCGCCCGTGGAATAATACTGGCCAATATGATGAATGGATGATTTGGGGCCGATTTGGAGTAGAATATTAGCAAGGCATGAATATTGGTTGTCCGAAAGAAAGCTGAATAATGTATATATAGCGAGCGTATAGAACAAACACCGTTTGATATGTAAAATCGGTATACGCGTTTGTCTGTCGTCTATCCCGCGATCGTATCCCGATAAACTTTGCATAACGATATGATGACCGGACGAGGAATCCGCAAAATGCCGATCCTATTTTTAACCGGCGCTCGCGAACGGGAGAAATGCGATAAGAAGTCAGCGACTGACTTACGGAAAGAAAGAAGGAGAGAAAGAGGAAGTGCAAGAGAAAGAGAGAGAGAGGCGCCCGTCTGCAGCGCACGCCGCGACAAGGACGGCGCGCGACAAGGCCGGATCTCTCGTGTATACGTACACATGCACACGCTCGCGTATATATATGAATGTAGGAAAGATGCAGTCGCGGTGAACTGCATTTACATACGATTCGAGAGACCGGGTTACAGTTCGATTAAAGGATCCGCGTGGTATCGTGTATGCATTACAGAGAGAGGTCAGCGGGATACGCGTATTCGGAAGAACGGAGTGAGATCATCGGAATGTATTTTGGTAGCAGGTTCAGTGTGCGATCCGTTTTTGTCTCGTCACGCAACGACGACGACGACGACTTTGCCGTTAGAGGATCGAGCGTGTCACGACGCGATCTTTTTTTTTTCGGGCGCCCGTCTGTGTGTCATCGTCATTGGTGAACATGATTTTGGGTCGAATGTGGAGATAGCAATTTTTTACTTGAAATTCTCAGGTGTTAGTTTTTTTCTTTTCTTTTCGTTTAGTAGGATTGACGCATGCAAATTTCATGTAAGATAAATAATCGAAGAGTGGTAAAATACAATTATAACGAGCCTTGCGCACAACTTCGTGACCTCTATTACAACCTCTAAAACGATCTCTTCTCAAGTTCACCCATTAAAAAAGATCAAAGCAAACATAAACTCTATAGGTATAAAAAAAAAAGAACTCGAGGCGGTAGTAAAACTTGACTTCGCAAGGTTCTGACTTTGCCACTACTAGTACACCCATCGCCATCATCATCAGTAGCAGCAGCAGCAGCAGCAGCATCGGCGCCCGAGTTTCCCTCGGCGGAACGCGCGTCATTGTTTAGTAGAGCATCCGGCATTGCGCTTACATCCACCTCCTTTATTCCGTGTCATCCCCAATTCGCCGATCGCGTTCGCCGATATCTCGACCTTCCCGATCTTTACGAACCTATACAGCACCAACTCCTCATTTTTCATCCTCTCCTCTCCACGGGGCCTTTTTTAGCGCGGTAATTTGGACGGTCGAGCGTGTATATGTATATATATACACCTCGCTCGCGCGGCTGGCTAGCGGCGTGCCACTAACCCAGTTAACGGCTCGAGGCGAGTCTTTCTTCGAGGAGAAAGAGGAGAAGACGCGGAAGGAGCGCACGATGCCGAGCAAGCGAAGCGAAGGGGGGCGCACAAGCGAGCGAGCGAACGCCGAGGCTTGTTGCTGGTTCCTCAAAATGTCGTACCGGTATACCGGTCTCGTTAAGGTACACCACACGCGCGCGGAATTTCGACCCGCGGCGATGTTATATACAACGACGACGACGGCGTCATTAGACTACGCGGGCCGTATGGCCGGGAGCGAAATTAGTTCGTAATGGAGGACGAGCGCGCAGGCGACGAGGCGGCAGCGCGCGCATTTTTTGCTTTCGAAAGTAGATACGGAGAGAAATTTCGTCGTAGCACGCGCATACACGTTGGCTCGATTTATGCGATTATGATATTTAGATTTATGCACGTATATTTTGTTCATTCTCTTAGCATTTTGTAGTCATAGTGCATGAAATTTTATATATATATATACATAATTAATTATAAGCGAACAAATTTCAATGAGACTAACATTTTAATATGTAACGTAGGAAATTGCAATAATGATTGCAGGTCCTCGCGGCGCCGTTGGCGGTTGCAGCACCCCCGGCAGTAGAGTGGATCCCTGGTGGCATTCCAGTCCTTTCTGCCCCTCGGTCTCGAGCCCGGGACCTCCAAGGATCGACGAGGGGCTGTCGCTAGACGACAACGACGACTACCAGTTCTGCTCCCTACAGTCCAACAACAACCGACTCAACTCCCAGGCCAACCAGTACCACCACCAACAACGCCAGCATCAGCAAGAGCAGCAACAACAGCATCATCAGCATCAGCAGCATCAGCAGCATCAGCAACAGCAGCAGCAGCAGTGCAATCGCGGTGGTTCCAACAACGGCTGCTACAACAGCAGCAATACGTCCTCGGCAGCGAGCCTCGGTTACGTTGACTCCACACGTCCTAATGTCACGGACGGCTCGGATCCCTACGGACTGATATCGAGCAGCCTGCAGCAACCGAGCGCGGGCCTGCTACAGCAGCAGCTGGCAGCCGGCTCGTCGGACAACGGTGCGAATTTGGCTCGAGTTGACTCGTCGCAGAACCAACAGCAGCAACAGCAGCAGCAACGTCAGCTGCAATCGTTGCTGGCCACGAGTTCTCCGGCGAGCTCCTCGACGCCAATAGCTACCTCACCAGACACCCTCAACGGTCTCCTCTCGTACAATACGAGGATCAAACAGGAGGCGACGAGCAACTCCTCGCTCCTGAGCTCACTGTTGTCGACGTCGCGCATCTCGTCGGTCAGCAACAAGAACTACGGACGTAGAGACAATAACGGCACAGGCAACGGCAGTGGCGCCGACGCCGGTGGCAACGAGAACAGCGACACCAGCAACCTGCTGCTGGGACCGGTGAAGCTCGAGTACTCCGACGGCAGCTCGTCGGATCCTCGAGAGGAGCACAAGGTCGACTACTCGCTCGGCGGCTCGCCGTCCGATCTGCTTCTCAAGCAGCGAGAAACGCCGACCGACATCACGTCTATAGATATGAAGTTTGAGAGCCAGTCTGGACCGCCCACAACGCCCTCACACTTGACCTCCACGGGTATCGAACCGCCGCACAGCAGTCAGGGAAATCAAGGTATCGTCGTAGGTGGATCGCCAGGTGAAGTTGTAGGAGTAGATAGTATGTTGCTGTCACCGTGGGGAGCAGCAGGAACTGAGTTCCTGGAGGCACATGACGTCAAGCAGGCCACCGCGGGCCTGGACGAGCCATGGGACTCCATTATGCTCGGAGCCTCGATCAATCCCGGACAATCATTGGCCGAACTCAAGCCGCTGCCACCGTTCACGGGCTACACGGGACACTTGAGCATCAATGGCATTCCCGGACACCATTATCATACGATAGCATCATCAGCGCAGCGGCCGTCGATGCAATCGACCTCGCCTTCGCCCTCGTCTAACCAGGAGTACTACGAGTCCTCGGTTGTTTCCTCGAGTACGCCCTGCCCACAATCCAGTCAAAAGCAGCAGCACCATCACCAACAGCAACAGCAGCAGGAGTTACCCCAGTCCAGTCATCCGGGGGTACCGGACTACATCAACAACATTGAGGACCTCGCCGAGATCATTGGCTCGGCGATGGCTGACACGACCGTACCTGGCAGCGGCAACAACGGACCTGGAAACAATTCCGACAACAATGGCCCCTCTTCGGATCACGCCACTGCAGTCTCACCGCGAGACTGGATCGACATCGCGGAATGGATCGACACTGCCTGTTCGCCCAAACCTCAAGAAACGAACTCGTCCAGTCCATATCCCCAGATCTACGCGACTGCGGCGACAACGACGCCGTCAAACCCACCGCCGCAGCAGCATGGCTCGACCCTACAGAGCCTTCTCACTCACGGCTATTCGCCGATGCTTCAGCAGAGGCTGCAGGCCTCCTGTGGCGAGACACCCTCCTCTACGAGTCCCTATCCGCCGGTAAGTCCCCCTGGTCGCGTCTCAACCTCCTGCAGTCCTGACCATCAGTTGCACTCGTCGTTTGCCACGCCACAGCATACGCGCAAGCGCTCGAGACCTTCAGGTGGCGGCTCGCACAGTCCGTCCAAGAAGAATCCCAACACGACGACGACGACCACGCTACCTTATGGAACGGAGATAGGCAAGGAGAAGCCTGTACACAGGTGTTCCATCTGCAATCGGGGCTTCCTCAACAAGAGCAATATCAAGGTTCACTTGAGGACGCACACGGGTGAGAAGCCCTTCAGGTGCGAAGTCTGCGGCAAGGCCTTCCGCCAGAAGGCTCACCTTATCAAGCACCAGCAGATACATAAGCGAATTGGTAGGGACTAGATGATGGTCTCACGTGATATATCGATAATGAAGATGAAAATGATAAATGCAAGCTGAATAAAGCTGCGGGAAATATAATTCTCCTTTGACTGACCAGATCTCGACAGAAAAGGGAGAAAGAGAACGAGATGAATAAAACTCGTACAGGTGATGATATGGAGGAGATGGCACCTCTCGTGGACACATGCGCCAGTGTACATGACAATCCGAGCGTCGTACACACTCATGCACGCGCACCCACGCACATTCAGTCATACAGATTTGGCGTCGCCAGGGTATGAAAGCCCTGGATGTCAGCAACCACTCTTCGAATGACCAAACGACGCGAGACGAAGGACGAACGACGCGCGCTACCGTGGAGGACTGGTACCACCTAGCGTCGCCCCGACGCTTTTGTTCCATTATTCATGTGATCAAAAGGAATGAGATTAATAATTAAAATGAAGATGACGCTCAAGATAGGATGGTGTAAATGAAGAGGAAGAGAACCTTCGATCTCGTTTCGCGACTCGTAGCGTCGGCGTCGAGAGCAACGACGACCCTCGCAGGCAGCGAAGCAACCCTAAGTAGAAGAAAAAGAAGAAGAAGAAGGTGGAAGAAGGAAGGTGATGATAGGATCATGTGTACTCATACGAGAGTATAGAACGCGCGCGCGGGACACTTTGTACGTCGATACGGCGCCAAGCCCGCGCCCCCAAACGTTTTTATTACCTTACGTGCGTATATTATATATACTATATATATATATATGAGAAAGCTCGACCACTGTGTAATGTATTCCCGTGTGACGATGAGCGATTCGCAATGTCCGAGGCGTTCAACATTGCATTAATTAAGTACCTTTCATGTACCTTACGATGATGGCTCCTTTGTTATTACGAACCGCCTATGGTTACGCTATTCTATGTTTTTTTTTTCTTTTTTTAATTCAAATACGTTGCTATTATTTTGTACCTTTTAACTCTTATCTATTTCTTTATTTTCTTTGTCTATGTCTATCTCTATCGCTATTCACTTTTATTATTTTCGATTTAGCTCTTTTTATTGTTATTTATTCGTCACGCAAGTTTCGTTGCGTTGTAATATAGTATACACTTTATCGCGTTAGTTATTTAAGCTTTATCTATTTCTCTATCTATTTTTCTCTTTATTTTTTCTTTATCTATTGCTATCAACCTATCTACTATTTTTTTTAGTAAGTTTAAGCCGTTGTTGTATATTTCGTCGCTATTAAGAATACAGAATTACAAAGATGAAAGATAAACATGTCTATCTTTCGTTTAAATAAGAATAATATTTATCAATTCTTTGTCGATTCTTTTACATTTTACTTTTTCTGTCATATCGCGGACTTTGAAGTACACAATACTCTCGCCGCTTTTGACTTGCGTGTAATATAGGAACAGATTTGTACGCACAAAGTGACTCCGGGCTTTAGAGTTTTATTTCTGTCTTTTTTTTTTAATATTATAAATTTTACTTTTGCTTCCGTCCACTTCCCGCTTACGGTAGGAAGTAGGTCGTAAATTGTAGGCCAACACATACGGGTTTCGATCCATTGAAAGTTCACACGTTGTTTTTATTTTGTGTTTTTTTTTGTTTCTTCGTAAATACTGTACATGTCGAGGGCCAAGAAAAAAAAAGAGAAATACACGATACTCAGTGTATACGTGCGACGATCGTTGATGAAGTAGGATAAAGAAAAAAAAACAAAGATGAAAGAATGTAATGCGTGATCAAGCATTCCCGCGTTAATAAAAATTAGTATTTTCAATATATTGGCAATACTAATTTTTTTTCACGCGGTGTTTGTGTTAAACAAGTAGAAACGGTTGATATACGATCGAACTCTATTCGAGGTAATAACGACGAGCTCTTATTATTACTATTATTATAATATTTTTTAATGCGAGGAACTTGAACAAGTTCGTCGCGAATTCTATCTCGCACGTTCTTTAATGTTTTTTTTTTTAATTTTTTTTTAATTATTCTGTTCATTTTAGTCCGTCACTCTCGTCCGGTGTGCGTTGTCGGCGACTTGAATTTTATTACTTTGTATAAAGCCAAGAAAGCAAAATGATTATTTATAAATATTGATGTTTGATTAAAAATTGATTGTTACCGCACACCCTGTGTACACTAAACGTTATTTTTTACTCCAAACCCATCTTATCTCTACTCTTCCCTTCCTTCAAAAATATTATTATTATTATTATTATCTCTTTCTCTGAATTGGTGTGAAGACGATTTTTCATTATGGGGTCAGTGAAAAGGAACAAATAATACGGCATGAATTTTTCCTTTTTTTTTATTATACACTCTTCTTGTAACATAATGTAAATATTTTTATAACTTCTTGTCTCTTCATTATTAAAACAAAATAATGGTGTGGAATTAAGGGAAATTGGCCTCTTTATGCAAAACTTTTTATAATTAAATAAACGAAGTATACATATAAGGATAAAATTTTATTCCCCATCATTATTATTATTTGGCTCTCCGACCGGTCAAACGCGTCCGTTAAAAAATACCCACACACACACACACACACACACACACAAACACACACACGCATACAGCTCTGAATATTGTTCCGACGCGTATACGTTATATTACACGTTCCATGAAAACAATTAACAAATTATGTTCAGTATTATATATACATATTCCTGACGAATTCGTTCTATATTAATATTCCTCCACAGTTCTATATGCTATCCGCGCGCAGGCGCGTGCGCTTTCTTCTTTCCACGGTGCACGATGCACGATAAACCAAGCAGCGCCAACGAATCGCATTATCCGGCTCGCGTGTACGCGCGCAAGCGTAGCTGGCTACGCCTAGGAGAAAGTTCTCGCGCGCACGCTCGCTCGCGAACGCTTAATTATAGATGAAAAATATATATCATTTCACGCGCGCGCGTTCTTATAAAACCGAAGAAGACACACACACACATATATATACGAGGAAAAAAAAACAACTCGTTGCATTAATTCGTGAGGCTTCGGAAGAGGAAAATATACGCGCGTCTGTACCGACGACGATGAGATCGCGGCAACTTCCGTTTCTCCCTTATAAGTCGCACTCGTCGTGCGACTTTCCTGCGTATATGTATACGCACTCATGCGCGTGTTATAATAAAGCGACCGCCAAAACAGCTGTGCAGCACGAGCAACGCGCAATAAACCTAAAAAAAAAAACAGCGCGCGGATCTCGGGCTCGCGGTTTTGTGGGGCAGCCGCGACCGAAACTAAAAGGAGATTAATAACCCTGTTGATGCTGTGTGTGTGTGTATCTGCGATCCATTTTTTTTCCATACACGCGTGCAGAGTGTACTGTCTGTGTGTGACCCTTTCGCGGAGCAAATTGTTTAATTCGTTGATTGCGACGAGCATATGGTGACACACATTATGCCTCGCCAACGACGAGCTTGTAAGACACTGTGTAATACATTTAGCTTATAGAGGAGAGACACCTGCGACTTGCTCGCGAGGACGATTTCTCTATTTTGATACTACTCCCATCAGCCGCTTTGTATACTTTGATGGTCTTTAATGCGCGCGCATACCGGTAAAATGTAGTCCAAAAAAGAGAGACACGGGCTTTCCGATATTCAAGCTACCTCTACGAATCCATCAATCAATCCACGAAAGGGTCATCCTCTCTTTCTCTCCACATCTAACGTTCTAAAACTGCTCTGTTCCCCCTCCCTTCTCCAAACACATACTCGGTATCAAATTCGGCTTACTTTCACACACTCGACTTTTGAGGTCACCCAAATTCGAACCCCCACGTGCGTATACATACAACGTTAGTCGAAATTCAAAAGGGTTCGATCCACCTCCGTCTTTTTTCTCACGCGAATCCTTTGATTATTCCCATTCGATCGACAGACACACACACAGACACGGATATTTTCAGCGCTCGTACATACATATATAAAACAGCGTGGAATCTGGGCCACCTGATCGACGACGTCTGTGGCGATGGTAACGGCGACATGTACACACACGCGTGCGCTGCCCACACCATCGAAAATCCACCCGGAATATAATAGGCTCGCGCGCGTATAATAATGATAATAATACACGACACAATGCCCGCGACAATATATACTCGCTCTTTCTCGCGTGCGTTATATGTATGTATAACGGGGTTGCGCGGTTGCCTCACACACAATGATTCTCTCCCGCCTGGGCGCCCGCGCCTTCGGTTCCACCTCCTCCTCGTCCTCTTCCTTGTTCCACCCGTGTTTGTATGCGTATAATATACATATATGCACACGTTAGGAGCAGCAGAGCAGCCGAAGAAGAAGAAGAGGCAGAGAAGGAAGAAGGAGCATCATCAAAGAGCCGAAAATATAAGCGGCGGCAGCAGTTAGGCCAGTGACCCACATTTTTGGGCAGCCCGCGCGAGCCGAGGATCCGTTTACCCGTTCAGCTCGACTCTCCTCCTCCTCCTTCTTCTCAAGAGATTCGAGTACATGTACTGGTGTGCGTGTGATGTCGTCTTCCTCGTCTCCTCCTCTCTCACTCGATTGCGCAACGCTCTACTATATATATACTCTCCTCTTCTCGGAAGTGTACCGAGATGCCCGTAACGGCGGGATATACTCGACTCTGTACTGCGTATATGCAGGATGTATGTAGGTGCACGCGCGCACGTCACATACACGGATTGGATCCGTTTATGCATGCGCATAATCTCGTTTTTTTCGGCGCAAGCGAGCGATGCATACCGGGAATCGATCGACCGCGAGCATTCAGAGTACGTATGTACGCCGGTTGTGCAGGTTTAGAGGCGGCTTTTTTTTATAATGCGCGTGTATGCCAGGTGCACGAGCGGTATGATGGTTGAAAAAATTAAGGTTTTTGGCGCAGCGTCGTAAAAAAAGAAACTTTCCGGTATATGTCAGAGCGCGAGCGCGCGCGTTGACGGGTGGAATAGTAGTTCGGGTCGCTTGATTGATATATTGTGATGAGTAATCGCGGGGGTTTGAGATTGAGACGTGATTTATTTTATAGGTCTCGAGTTTAAAATACAATAACTTTTTTATAATACGTAGATCTTGATCGGTATATAGTTGTATAATTTTATAGTAAAATCGTTCAAAAGCTGAAAATGTTCTATACACGAAAATTTAGAAAAACTTGAGAACCAACGTAGCAGTTTAAGACAGCGCGCGAGCGCGCGCAACCTCATTCAACAACCGCGTCCACCTCCCCGCAACCGATTTTCTCCCTCCTTCTTCTCGTTCCCTCAATCGAAACAAATCTCGATCCCCCATCGTTCACCGCAAAAACCTCTCCTCTCGACAACCTCCGCGACATTGTCCCAACTCACAGACACATACATCCCATACACACATCTCTCGTCGCGCAAAAATCCCGGCCTCGCAACTTACACACAGACACACACCGACAGTCTTTCTCTCTTGGCTTTCGAGAGCAGCAACAGCAGCAGCGCGGCTCGCGTTTCTCGCCCGCGAAGAAAGTCTTTCACCAGCGCGGCTCGAGCATACCTACCTACCTTCCTGGTGCGGGCGCGCGGGGGGGACGAAGCGGACCCGAGGCTGGTACACTTCTGCGCTGGGTGCCAGCAGCGCGCGCACACAGCCGAGCTCCGTGTGCTACTTACGCGCGCGGCACACTTATTCCGAGCGCGCGCACGCAGAGCGAGGCAAACCGAGCGAGCGAGTCGATTCAGGATCCTACATGCGAGCTTGTGTCGATGAATGTGTGTGTATGGTGGGTTGAGAGAGGAGGAGGAGGGATATTTTGGTCCTTGATGGATTGAGGAGTAAAAGGATGATGTTTTTATAGCGATTTTTTTTTTATACAAGGGGAAAGAAAGAATGGAGATTTGTATGATTGGAGAAATGTCTTCATTTTACTGTATGGAATGGGAAAGATGTGGCTAGATTTCTTGGGCGAAGTTGAGGAATGGGAGTACGGAGGCACGAAACGAGGTTTACAGAAGTATTTTTCCTGCCGAGATTAAGAATTAAGAACGTGTACCATCTCAAGACCTATAAAGGCTAACGACGAGAGATTATACTTTTGAAAAGGCGTGTTGAGATGCTGGGCGAGGCAGAGATAAATGCAACGACGAAGAAGAATTGTTTTGAATTCTGTTTTTTTTTGTGATTTTTCTGTTTAGTTTGTTTAGTACAATTGCAATGCTATAGAAGTTTATATGTAAATATAAGATAAAGTAGATTATTGTATTACCATTTGTTAATTGTGTTAGACAATTTCATTGACTTGTGTGTAAATAAATTACTTGAAAGTAAAATGTAACAATGAAAGCGTTTATTTGGTATTCCTTTGAACGAATTTTTTAAACGTCTTCTAACCGTGAAAGTTAATGAACTTCTTTATAGAATCTTAAGTAACTTATTTTTAACGTTTTTATTATTATAAGGAGAGACGGAAATTCTGTCGTGAAGCATCAGTGATTCAGCAAGCCATTTTCCGCTGTAGACTTTAAGTTTTAGTTGTATAATAAAAAATATATATATTTAAAGAAATAAAGAATAATATTTAATTGAAAATTTATATATTTATTGTATTGAGAGCATATTCTATATAGACCAATCAAATGAGTCTAAAACAACCAATCAAAACAGTCTTATTTTGATGATAGAATTCACCCATTACTTCTTTAAGAGAGGAATGTAAGTGAATGTAAATTAATATACAAATACACTAGGTTTAATACAAAAACAATAAAATTTCGGCAGAAGTATAAATAAATGCCAAATTTGAAATTTGATTTTTGCCGCCATATATGTACCGCCAGCCAGAGCCTCCTTCGCGCGTTGCCGCCAGGTGGTGCACCCCCTCTGTAGCCTCACGTATCTAAGTAAGCCGGTCTGAGGTTATATATAACGCGTCGCGGACTACCTCGCCAACCTTCATAACTCGGACATCTCGTTAGTATCTACTAAAGATGGTCATCAGCAGCTACCGAAGTTTATTGAGTTAACAGAGACGCCTTTGTGTGCGAGTTAAATAATTGTTTTTAGTTAATTAGTTATTATGATTATTTCGATAAATTATTGCAATTAAAAAAAGTTATTTTCAAGACAAGACAATATTCTTTACATTCTGATCACACCACAATCTTGATATTGTTGATTATTGTCTTGAATATTAAGGCAAGCCAATACAATATCAAGATTAATCTTGCTATATCGCGCAGCCCTAAATTTATTTCATCATCAAAATGAATTTTACGATACACGGAAAAAATAAAACAATAAAATCAACTAGATTAGGCAAGTAATAATTACATTTAAAAAAAAATGGAAATTCTACTCTTAAAAAAGGAGATTCTACTTTAAAAAAGTAAATTTTAATTTTTAAGAATGAATAAGAATGGAGGTTCTACTTACAAAAATAGAAAAGTAAATTCTTCTTTTTGAGAATGGAAATTCTACTGATATTTTAGCAACTAAAACTAACTTGCCGCTTTATAGTCAAATTAACTGTAAAAAAGTAGAATTTTCTATTTATTTTTTTCCGTATATATATAACATTTTATATGGTTGTTGAAGATTGATGATCTTCTTGAGTTGTTCAATAATTAACGGAGTCCTATCATTACCGACCTAGCAATTGACGCAGTTAAAAGCTTATTAAAAATAAAATACGTTAGAATATCAAATGGTTTTTTTAAAAACTTTGAACAAAACAAAATTCAGTTTCATTCAAAGTTTTTGTAAAAACCACTTGATATTTTGACTTCAAACTTTTACTGGACTAGAAGTGTCAATGCGCGTCGCGCGTCGTATCTTGGGCCAATCAAATTTTACATGTTCATTTCAAATCGACCAATCAAAATCATTAGAGATGACAATCTCAAGTCCATCTCTTTTTTGTATAGGATGATAGGAACGTTCAAAACTATAGAGCAGTGTGCACTTGATTTTTTATGAATGTATTTTATTTTTAATAAGTTTTAAACTGTGTCAGTTGCTCAGTCTGTAATGGTACAACTATGGCACCCCCTTAAGTAAGACAATAGAGTATAGACGAATGTTCAATCTTTAAGGTAATTTTACAGTCAACAATTCATAAAAGACATGAATAATAAAGTCACAAATAAGAAGTGAATTGACCAACCAAGCCAAACCCGAAAAGTCCGTTCACCTCAACAGCTTGCCTTATATTACGAAAAGCCCGTAAACACACCTTATATCTGCCTATATACCAACCCATGCGCCAACACACATACACCCACTCACCCACATACACACACACACATACACACTTTTTCCTCGCCTCCATCGCTCGCGCAATCACGATTCGAAAGAAAACAACTAAAAGAAGACGAGGCAGCAAAGACGGAGAGAAAAAAGCCGAAGAAGAAACAAGAGGAGAACGCGCGTGTCCCCGCTGGCGGTGCGTTCGCATGAGCACACTAATAAGCCATTTTCTCGTTTCTCAATTGCCGCGTTCGTAAGTACACACATACACACACGCACACACATCCGCACACACACATCCACACACACATACATCCACACATAGGTCTTTTCTCGAAGGACAGCCACGCGCCGAGAGAGAGAGTGAGAGAGACCGAGAGAGAGAGATTGCACTAACGCTCGTGTATGCGCGCAGGATTTCTCAATGGCGCGCGATGGTGCAACTCAACACTCGCGTATAGTGCCGTGACGGTCGTCTCGCTGCTGCTGCTGTTGTTTCTGGCTGTGTACTTAGAGGCTCGTGTGTGCTTTTGTACTTGTACGCACGCCTACGTAAGAGTAGGTGCGTTTTTGTAAAAGAGAGAGTAGATGGTCGATTTGCATAATTGGGACGGTTCGAGTCTCGTGGGTGGATGGGACATATGAGTTTGTTTTGAGTGATTGGAGTTATGGTTTCGACGGGCCGTTACGAGAGGGTTTCGAAATCAACGTTGTTGAAGACTGAGAAACGGTTCGTGTAGAGATAACGAGATATAAGTACTGTGGGTTTTAATGTGTAAGTTGTTGAAGAGTACTGGTCGTTGGTGTCAATGTTTTTGGATGTAAAGATATATTGCTTGATAGTAAATTTCGCTTGTAGCTTTATTATTATTATCAATGGAATTCACTTCTGACTTTAATAGATCGATAATTTATCAATAAAATCATATGCTTTTTATGAATATAATCTTACGTAAGTATATACGAGTTACATGCGTGAGAAAATGAAAATAATTGCTGTAATTTTCTATACCTCACTATGTGATATAAAACGTTATTGTCGCATCATAAATAGTAAAATCAACACCTTTATGTAATACATTTTTCAGTTTATTAAATATTCGTTACATCCTCTTAGCTATTGTATTCATAAGCAATCTTCTATCTTGTCGATAGATAATTTTTCGAAATCATTCTTCTTTAGAGTCATATTATAAAGTCATACAGAATAATTTTTCACAAGGCGTAGAGAATATTCATTGTCTTTATACACTGGTAGAAAATAAACCAACTTTGTTTGTTAACACGTTAATCAAATGGAGACATTTCTAGTTAAGATTAACATCGAAATTTAATTAAAACTATTCAAAACTATGATTATATTTTATAACATCTACAATGTAATATCATATTTTTACATCTATAAACAACTATTCGTCGTTATTAATACCAGCAACATAATCATGGTTTGACGTTTTCAATTTAAAAATTGACAAACAGTTCGCCAACCGTTAGTTTTCTAAACTTTGTTTCGGAAATAATACAACAAGTGTCCCGCTTCTTCCACTCCACCCTAATCCCATTACAAGCCCTCACCCTCCCAAAAAATTCTCCTAATTTACAACGACACTGCTCGCACTACACCATATTCAGGTTTCGCAACTGCACGCTTTTCCGAGAGCCCAGCCTACCTACCCGTACATCTCTCCCTAGCGCGCCCGTCATTTTCACTGCCAACTTGGCACAGCCTCATCCGACTTGCACGTGCTCGGATTTTGGGAAATTTCCCTCCCGCGTTCTCGATTTCCTCGCGACGTCCCACGCCTTCTCCGAGGCGTGGCGGCGGTGGCGGCCCTCTTTTATGAAAACCTCGCGCGAGCAAGCGCGTCTATAACGTTTTATTGGGCAAGCGAGCGCGCGAGCTAGCGCGTATAACCTCGATACGAGGCCGCGCTTGGCTCCCGATTAGACGGATACACACGCGACTATTAATAGGCGACTCGCGCTCGTGTGTATACGTGTATGTCTATCTCTCTCTCCCTGGCACTAGTACACTATAACGTGTATGAGTCGAGCTGATGGCTTTTTCTCTCTCTCTCGGTGTCGTTATTGCTTTATAATTGCGGCCGTCGGTCTTGGATTATTTGTCACGTGCGGGGAAAGCGCTGTGTGATGTTTGGATATAGGTATATAGGTATATACGATGTGGAAATAATGGCTTGAAAGTTTACAGCGGATTTGCCCGCGCGAGCGAGAGAGAGAGAGATGAGCACAATGCAGGGCCGACCTTAGACGGAGTGACACGAGCCTTTTTTTCCAAGCTGTACGCACGATCAGGGCCGATGGCGATGATGATGACATGCGTCGAGGCAGCCTTGGCTATACTGGAAAATATAGCGTTGCCGCTGTCTTAAGTGAGACGTTAATCTAGATCTATGCTCTGTGATCTGCTCGATGTAGATGTTATGCTGTTTTTTTCACAAAAGAACTACAAATACTTGTCTGGTAATTGGAAAATTGCACAGTGTTTTCATATTTAAAGGTGAGAAAACAAAGGTAACATCAACATAAAAATCTTAATGGAGAATGTTAAAATATATAATTAAAATCATCTATCCGTGAACGACGTTGTTTTGTACAGAGTAACAATTATTTCAACTGCCTCGACGATATAACGAATTGACTTCAGATTTTTATGAAACGGTTTTGTACACTGTTATATCAATTTCGCTCAATGAAGAACCATGTATTACAAACACGACGTCGCATTTGTTTCGCGAACACGTTCGCGTGTAAGCTTAGACGCGTTTTCTTATATTATTCTTATGGCAGTAACTATTTATAAATCATATTCGTGCGCTATAAGTAAGCACGCTAATGTTTACCAAGTTGAACCAACTACTCTGATGTAAGTTTGCGCAACTCGCGCATATCGTGCGATACACAGCTGTAAGAACTTACAGTCATTGACGTATGACTATACGCGTGTAGGCTACAGTATATATATTTACTATTTCGTAGTAAGTCATTTATCATAAGTGCATTTCAGGTTTTCGTTGGCTGTCTTAAATTAACTGATAGCACGTTGCTATATGGTATTAAATAAATTTGTTTTTTTTTTATTTTGGAATATTCAGAATAAGACTGAATAAAAATAAATTTGAAGTAGCACTACAGGTTTTACGAAATGTAACTGTATTTTTCTTTTACGTATTTTAAAATATCAGTTTCCATCTGTATATAATGAGGAGATGTAAACGGATTTGGTTTCAAAATTAAATTTCGGCTTAAGATTCTTTACTTACAGAATTAAAGAATGCATTTGTACTCCATTCTTTTCACGGCGGTTTCATTGAGATCGGAAAAATCTCTTACCCAAGGGAAATTCGAGAACCGTGAAAGTTAGGGACTATTTCCTTCTTAAATTACCGGCACATCTTGATCGAATGCAACGGTTTTATCAGGATTTCAAGGATTCCATTGTCTTTAGACGGAATGATTCATGTTTTTTTTTATGTCGAGGTTTCTCGTCTCTGTTTTGCAACGTACTTACATAAACTTTATCGTTCGCACTGCAAGATGCAAAGGCTGAATTTATAATAGTAAACTATTACGGTATTGCAATAAAGATATATTTGTAGAAGGCCTTTATTTTAAAGGTGCCTATATATTCTAATAAAATTGAAACAAATATATTAATGGCAGCGTGAATAATAAATATTTCAATAATGAAGTGTGTAAAAATGGAGTGAAACAATACATTTATTAAGCAAGTAATTCATTATTTAATTGAATGAAATATTCAATAGTAGTATTTTTTGCAGCCATTCTAATTTGAATGACATGGAAATGTCAGAAAGAAAAATTAAAAAGTGTAAGCCTCGATAGAAATCATAAGCGTCATAATTATATTCATATTCGCTCTAGTCGTTAACCTTAATGACTTTCATTAGCTTATTACTGTTCATTTCTTATGTATCGCGATAAAAAATCAGTCTTAGCACCTAGAGCCTTATAAATTAATGCATGTATCGATAAAAAAACAGCATGAAATATTATGAACAGCGGAATACGAACTGAACACGAAAGATAGCAATTACAGGATCGATGGGTTTTCAAAGATTGCTTTCGTGGAGATATCTTCAATGTTCATACTTAATCCATAACATTCTCAAACTAAAGGTAAGAACTAGTTGGTTTTGAAAATTTTCGCCTATGCGAAGAATATGTTTATATGAATAGGCAGTAAAATAGTGATTATATTTTGTACGTGATATAGGCAATACCTGTGTGTGAAATTTCATCAAGAAAGAAACTATGATTTGAAGTAAAAGTTATTTAGTAATTTTGAAAGGCTCTGAATTTAATATTACAATCAATTATTTTATTAATTTTTTATACATAATGTAAAAATAATTTAATGTAATTAAAATTGTGTCATAAATTGGTGTAATAATTTAAAATGTTGACTTTAAAAATCGATTAAAGGAATCAGTAAATTAAGTTTGAGGAAGTCACGTGTCAAGGACGGGGCCTGGAGCCTACACCTTTAAGGAAGAATAGCTTAATTTTTATTTTGTTGTATAATTTCATCAATCCAGTCGATGAAGGACGACACCCTCACGTACACCGAGGGACCGTCCACGCGTCCACAGGGAACAGCTGCGTAAGAGGCAATTCCGATTATTTCATCGTTACCATCTTTGTTTTTAGTGATTAGGGGACCACCCGAATCTCCCTGAAAATCAACGATGATAAAGGATTAGTATAGTAATAGAATAATCTGAGATGTTGATTTGCTACGTGATAGACACCGGTCATGTTAAACATCCGAATGTTATTGAATGAAAAACATAAAAGATTAGTATTTCTTATTGAATTTCTTTTTAGTGGACAAAATCTTCATAGCTAGCTAAAGCAAAGTTCATAGCTTTAGGTCTACTAGACCGCTGAAGTTACCTTAATTATATTAGTATCTACTTTACCGGGGTAAAAACTTTACTTCTCAATTACAAATTCCAAAAGATACTTACGCTGCAAGACGAGATACCACCAGTTAGAGGTCCGGTGCAGATGTTGGTCTCGTGAATGAGATCTTTGACTATCTGGCCCTCCTCGGCAGCAATCTTCTCCATCGCAGCATTACAATCACTTCGAGTGACGATGGGCATGGTGATGGTTTGCAGGATCATCGGATAGTTAGGTTCCTCAGAGTTGCCATCGAGGGCGCCCCAGCCGGAGAGCACAACATTACCAAAGGGCTCGCTGTCCTTCGCGGGAAGGGCGATCGCAGCGACTCTTTTGTTTAGACTCAGTGGTTTCTCAAGTTTGATCAGACCTATGTCATAGGGTCCGGCCTGGCTGCAAGGTTATGAAAATTCTGGTAAATGGTTTATCAAAATATCTGACATCAGCGACACAACTCAACTATGGACAAACAAAATCTTGATGATATCGCTCAGATTTCTATATGAGAAATAAATAGATGTGCATCATGCTCTATTCTCGTAGCACACTTTGTTTTAATTGGTAAATTGAACAGTTCGAAATAATGGCATAGTCATCATACGTCCTTTTTAGTGAACGTTCACCTGTTATACTCACCCACCGCCGATATACTTCTTGTGCTTGAAATACGCCTTAACCACAGCAACCTGCTCGGTGTCTTCAACTGAGCTTAGGTCACGTTTGCCTACCTTGACGACAAACGTTAGCGGACCTTCCTGGGCTGCCTCCTCCACAAAGTTGAGGCAGTGGACGGCCGTAAGGATCCAATCGCTCTTGATGATACTGCCGCCGCAAAAGTGCTGCCAGTCAGCCACACCTGGCCAGCCAACTTGCAGCGACACCTGGTGTGGGAACTCGCCCTCTTTAGCGTCATGGCCGCCAACGATGCGAGAGCCCAATAACGGTACTCGGAAATCTAATCCAACATACCCTGAAAGTCAAAGCAAGAATTAAGAATTTGAAATAGAAGTAAACTTTAAGATTAAAATGGTCTATATAATCACGGCTTGTAAATCTACTCACACGAATGAGCAACAGTCAGCAGGCAGACAAGAATGGTAAGCTTAGCAATCATCTTGGAAACTGACAGAGAAACGAAAATCGGTGAATGCATTTATATCAAAATAAATCAAGATATCAATATCGTATCTATTAGCCATGTAATATATATATTTATAGAATATTACGTTGATAGAAAGTTAAAGATCTATTAAATCATGTCTTTCAAATTTACTTAAATATAATTAATCAAAAAATAGCTTGTACTCCGATAAAAAGTGATTGATATCTAATCAGTTATATTAATTAGATATTATGTTGTTAATTCAGCTGAAAAATTGTAGAACGAACTACGCAGATCTTTTATAACAATCTAAGATTACTAAGACCCACTTTAATTCACCAATCATTAGCCAAATCTAGGCCAGGTGGCATTAAACTAACGACTCGATTCAGAGTATAGTCGAAATAAAGTATCATTTTTATTGCTCCTTGAAGAAGTTGCTTTGAAATTTCTTATTCTGAAAAAATAATAGTATAAGTAGATTCTTTGTTTGGTTCACCATTTTTTCAAGGGAAATCCCTTTAAGAGGAGGCCGGGGTCCCGTCAGTTAGTTTTTCAAAGTTTTCTCTTCGAATTGTTAACCGATAATACTTAAAATTTATATACAAAGCCCGCTCAAGTCTTGAAATTTAAAAAAATATTATATTTCGATTTCTCAATTTATAGGTTATGTTAACCACGCTAAGTTTTCCAGGTTTTCACGACAATTAATTGATTATTTGCTTTGCGATTTTGAAAAATAACTAAACATTAATTATCAAAGCGCGCTCAAGTCTCAAAAATCCAAAAAGATAAGAATTTTTTAATTTATATAATAAAAACACGTTATACTGCTTACAGCGCCACCCTCCATTTAAAATATATTGACTTCGGCGTCCCCTTAAACTCCTATAATTACAATTAAATGAAAATATGTGTTTCGATTTAATTCTTACTTTCTGTACATAATCAATTAAACTAAAATTGAATAAAATTCTCAATAATTATGAGTCATTTACGTTAAATGACAACATTTTCTAGGAAAATAAAAATCAAGAAAAAAGTTTTTGGTTTATATAGCAAGAACTATTTTTTGCAAATAACAACTTTGCAATTTAGTATGAAATAAAGAATTTATTGCTTTTATAAATCATTTACATGATAAAATCATTTTATTTTTTGTAATTTATAAGTTCTCTGCAATTCGTTCGTTAATCCAGTAGACAAATGCAGAGACCAGAGTATATACAGTTGGAGAGCCAGTAGAACCGCATGGGAATGGTGCCCAAGCCGTAATACCGATTAGAACTGAGGTATTGTCGGTTTTGTTGAGTTGTACTAGAGGGTCACCAGTATCACCCTGAAAATAGAATAAAATGCCATTACAGTATCATCAAAACACTGGTATATCTGCGTTAAGAAAATATTTTTCAAATGACATTTTAAAATGTTCAATATTCGTAGTACTTACAATGCAGGCAGCAATGGTCTTATCAAGGGGACCAGTGCAGAACTGAATGTCAGTCACTTGCTCGGTCGGGGCAATAGTTCTAAGGGCATCAAGACAAGTTGCTTCGGTGATGATGGCTACCTCAGCAAACTGCAGCACCTTGGGCAGCTTAGGGATGATATTCTTGGAAACAGAACCCCAGCCGGTGATTGTTGCTTCGCCCTTGGGCAGCTCAAACACTTTGGGTAGCTTTATCGGTTGCACGCGTTCATTATATCGTAGTGGAGTCTTGAGCTTCAGTAGACCGATATTGTAAGGGGGAATGCGTTTCAGAATTCTGTAATTGTATAGTAAATTATTAATTGTAGTAGATTTTATTTAACTTTAAATTATATTATATTATATTTTTTTTATATCATTTTAAAGGCGCGAATTCAAATAACATTCAGATAATGATAATCTTATCGCATGCTTTTTCAACGGCATAGTCTTTTACTTATTCACTTTTAATGAGTGTACAAAACAAAAAAATGATCATTTTGGTAACGTAGATCCGTTAGCCTAATGTTTGTAACCTACGAAAAAAGTTGTATTGATGTTATCTAATACATCCGATAACGAATTGTTTACTAAATAAGTAATCGTACCCTTCGTAATCCTTGTGGACGAGTCGAAACAGAACCTCGGACGTTTGTACCCACTCGTCGTCCTTATTAGTCTTGTGCTTGCCGGCCTTTACGACGACCCTACCCAAACGCGGGATGAGGATGAGGCACTGGGCCGATGTAAGAACCCAACGTTCATTCAGAATGGAACCACCGCACACTGGGATATATTTTATGAAGGGAGGCAAGCCGTACTGGATCGACACCTGGTACGGAAACTCGCCAGGTAAGGCATCCTTACCACTAGTGATGAAGGTATTGACGCTGGCTCCGCATGTGCAGGCGACTGGAAAAAAGGAATTGCTGATTATGATTTGGAATGTGATATTAAAAAGTTGGTTTTAGAACGTTTTCAAAATTTATGGAACCAAATTGATACTCTGACAGAAAGTATAACAGATTCTTTCTGATGTTAAACGAAATTATTTAGTGACCTTGATAAAATCAGATTATTACGTCAAGAAAAATATTAATAAAACTAGACAACTATCCACTAGCGTAAATCTGAAGTGAGTAAACCGACTCTTCGATAATTTCGTCTTGAAATTTACCCAGAGCCAGTAGGACCACTGCTACGACCTGTGTTATCCACGACATATTGGAGTCGAAATACGCGCCAACAATGCACCACAGGGGGTTTATATACGAATATTAACCAGAAATCTCCAATATCGTCAATATTAGATGGCTTATCGAATTCGTCACTGATAAATCCGAGATATTAAAGGAACCGCGATAAGAATTAAAAATTTTAATTATGCATCCGGATCGCACGTGGAGCATCTTCAGAGTAGACAAAGATCAAGTTAGACATACGATATTAACATTTTATTTTACTTTCTGTCTTACCTTTTATCATCAATCATATTATCAATAATTGTTATTCGAGAAATTTTTCCCAGGCTATAGTCTGAATTTTATGAATATACAATCATTCTGTTGTCTTCCTAATGTACTGCTCAATATTTGGATACAGATCAATGTTATCGTAAAAACAGAATTTATACTGATTTTTTTTGCTCATTGTTGTTATTAAATATTTTATGCTCTACAAAAAAAGAAAGTATTTCCAATTGTCAGCAAATACATAAATTGTAATAAAGGCTGATTTTCATAGCTTGCCCGTAATATCTATTTTTGTTTAAATATGTAATATCGTTTTTTTTCAAAATCGTAATTTCTCAATAATGAATTAGTAAATTAAGCTTGAGGAAGCCCTGTACCAATGAATTGGCAGCGGTTTCTACTTAACGTATAGCAGAACAATCATGAAGACGTTTGGTATAGAAAAACATTTATTTATTTTACGTTCATAAAACTTACTCTTCAGATTGCCCTTTCTTCTTACATAACTATGAAATATAGAACAATCGAGCTTTACCTCCTTTTCCCCATCCAATTCCTTCCCACATCTCCACCCTTACAAAACTTCCCGCCTACGCGTGATATTACAAAACCATGGTCTCGAATACAACTCTCGCCTCTCCCATCCATACGCAGAGCCCATCGAAGCCGACGAGCTCGCGGGCGCAAACGACCGCGAAAGTGCACTTACCTCTCGCTTCCACACATTTCACTGGCCGATAATTTCACTTTACGACGTCCTTATTTGTAAATCGCGTTAATGCCGAAAAGGAAGGCGTACACAAGCGCCCGCGATGAGCTCCACTCGATGCTCAGTAGGGCTGTATTGTTCGTACCGTTATCATACCCGAATACTACATATTGTAAACTTATCTGAGGTCATTGATTCATCTGCATGCTTATGGAGCACCTCGAGTTGTATGAACTGATTATAAGCTGGGTCGACCGTATGATCATACAATGCGTATACTATAATAATTATATGCATTAAATTAATTCAAAAATCGATGCGTGTGTGAGCAACTGCCGGTACTTTTCCACCACATTTTCCATAAAACCAAGGAAGAAAATATCTTCGTCTTGTAAGAAATGGCGAGAAAGAAGGCGTCCACGGGCGCTCACATTGAGCTCTGCTCGTGGTTCGATGACCCGGTGACACTTTCTCGAGATGTACGGTTGTTCGGCGTTGGCTGGCATTTTTTCGGTACGAGGTTTTCGGATGGTTTGGGGTTTGGGCGTTAGGAGATATGTATGGCAAGTGTTGATCTTTTGTTTCCGGTCATTGCAGCGTTTAGGAATTATCGTTTAATATTTTTTGTTGATAACGTGAATGATTCCCTGCTAGAAAATAGGCCAACTTCGTTGGCTAACATGTTAATCAAATGGAAGCATTTTTACTTAAAATCAACATCAAAATTTAATTTAAACTATTTAAAACTATCAA